>VZRI01013109.1:90669-187320 GCA_013397515.1 Upupa epops
ACTCCGCTCTGGGGTTCTGGACACAGATCACAGTCACATATGGTCGGGGGTAAGGGACCGCAGGGATCGTCCAGTGCTGCCCCTCGCAGCAGGTTCTGCTGGAGCGGATCCTACGGGAACAGACCCGGAGGGTCTGGAACGGCTCCACAGCAGGAGCTTCCCCAGAGCGGGTCCTCCCCTGGTGTCACCCCGAGGCCAACAGCCCGCGGCCACCCCGTCCCGCCTCCCCCCGGTGGGCTGCGCAGGCACATGGCAGCTGGGGGCATGATTGATCGCTCCTCCAAGACTCCCCTGCGCTGCCCCTGACCCCGGCACGGTACCCTGTGACCTCTGCGATCCCTCCGCTCGGCAGGTCCCGCCGCTGCCGGAACGGAACACGAAACCGCTTCCCAGCCGCTCTGCCGACCGCTCCCGCTCCCACTCTGCGGGAAGCTCCGGCCCTTCCCGCGCGCCTTCCCATTGGTGCCCTGCTGGCACCGCGCGCAGTTCCGCACGGGGGGGCGGGACAAGGGCGGGCAGTGCTGCCGGGATGCGGCCGGGCCCGGAGTAGAGCGACTGGGTGGTATGGGGGAAGGGTTAGCTAGACTGAGGGTGCTCTCGGCTTGGACTTAAAGGGTTGCCGAGCGGGGGAAACATATCGGGGTTGGGGTGGATATGTGGGGTTTGGAAGAAAAGATGGGGTGCTTTTCTGGGGGTTGGGTGCGAGTTGGGTGCACAGGGGTGGAGAAACGTGCGACTGAAGGGGGCCCACGAGGAGAACGCAAGATGAGAGTGCAAACGGCCTGAGGGAAGGGTTAGATCGCAGCAGGCCTCTGAACTCTGGTGGAGTCACAGAGCAGCGATGGGGGTAGGTGTGAGGAGGTTTTTTCTTGGTGTTTAGCCTGGTACAGTCTCCCTTGCCTGCGGGAAAACCCCAGATCCTGAGCTGCCTGCCCCAGCTCCAGCTCGATCCAGCAGCCATGTGCCCTGACCCTACTAAAGGTGCCTCAACCCCTCCTCACCTATAACAGCATGCAGTGAGGAGGGAAAACCCAACCTTAATTCATGCACGAGAGTAAAACTTAACCAGCTTCTCTGCCCTGTTGTCTGTTGCAGACCTGCCAAAGCCTCCCTGAGTGCCTGTTGGGAGCCCCACATCATGTGGGGAGGAAAAGGAGGGGGCTTGCTAGCCTCGCTGATGGTGTTTGGGAGACGGAAGATGAGAGCTTTTCCTGGATCACTGCACCGAGGTGGCTTTGCAGTGCATACAGCTGAGTATGGAGAGACTTCGACCACACTGGTGGTGCCAAGTGGCTCTTCCTGCTGCTGTGCTACAGGTGGGTACAGGAAAAACAGCCCACGTGGGGCTGTTTTCCGGGCTGGTCACAGCCACACCTGCCTTACCATCCCAGGGCCAGCATTAATTTTTCACAATCTCTGCCCTGTCGAAAAGTGTGGGATCTTGTGTAGATTTAACCCAGAGCCAATGTTAACCTGTGCTGATTGGGGATGGGGAGCTGCATGTTTGGTTTTTTTCCCCTCCAGGAAAGGAAACACAAAACCTTTCTGTTCTGGTTCCTGACTTGGGAGAAAGCTCCTTGTTGAAAAGAAATAAATTTGCCAAAAGCAGTGATGAGTGAAGTATAGTCTGAACTGGTATTGCTGGGACTCTGTGTCTTTGCTCTGACCAGGGCATGATCACGTAATCTTCTCTCTGAGCTTACTTGGGCTGTGCTTGTCTGGAGCAAAGAGCTTTGCTGCTGCTTGAAACTTTGTGACACACCCTAAGAAATACTGACAAAANGTAAGTATATAAGTATACTTATACTAATACTTTTAATGTTTCTTTTACTGGTAGAAATCCAAACACTTTATTTGTAAACTAAGTGCTGCAAACACTTGTTTGGCTTTCTGTATCTCACTGCAGCACTGGGTTCAGTGCAGAGCTTCCCTGGGGAAGAGAGCTTCCCTGGAGAAGAGAAGGGCTTCTTGGCTTATGGAGCTCCAGACCCTGTGTCACTGCTATCTGCTCTGTTTGTAAATACAGGGCAGCTCTGCAGGACAGGATTCAAGCTGTGTGTTGATTCAGCTCTGGTCTTATGTGGCAGTTGCCAGCACGGAGGCAGGAGTATTTACAGGAGCAAGACATGGTGTCAGGCCTGGCTCTGGTGTTCTGTTCTGAAGAAGATACAGCCCTTTGTGGGGGGAAGGCTGGGCTAATCAAGCAGGTACAGGAAGTATCTGGAGCTGTGCTCTAATTTGGGCTCTTTTTCTTCCAGGGCTTGCTGACAGCTTTACATTAATTTCTCCCTTTCTATGGAGAAGGAAGCTGTTCTGGGACCTAGGAATGCAGTTACAGTGGTTTTCTCCTCGTGGTTTCTGTTGAGGAAGTAGGAACTGCCACTTTTTTGCTAAGACTCTGCTGTTTGTTTTGAGGGCTGTCTGAGCCATGACTGCAGCCTGTGTATTGTAAAGACTTGCAAATTCAAGTTTCAGGTAACTCCTGTGCTGCTGTGGGTGTTGTTCTATTACACAACAGAACAGAACTTGAGTGCATGTACAGATATCACAAGGGAGTATTGCAGTTCAAAGGTTGGTTTAATAAAGTTGCTGTACTGGGGGGGAAAAAAATCGCCTCATTTTGTCTGTCTTCAGACCATCCTGGCTTTAATATCTCTAGTACAGTTAAAAGTATTAAGGGGAATGTTTCAACAATGGGGAGACCCTTACCAACAGAACTCTGCAGTGCCACTGGGTTCAGAGGAGCACTAGAGCTCTCCAGTGAGCTGTGGTGGCCCAAAGTCTCCCATGGGACTTAAGAAGAGGAGCACACAGGCTCTGTGCTGCCCAGCCACTGGCCACAAAGTGTCTGTGAGAGCTTGGCCTAGGCCACTCAGCTCTCGGGGGAGTAGAGTTTGATGAGGTGCTGCAGCTCAGTGGCATAGCCTGTGATGGGACAGCGCTGGTGAGTCTTCACATAACTGTAGACACAGCGGTAGCAGAACACAAAGCCAGATGTGGACAGGGCCGTGGCATTGACACGAATTTTGCGGCACAGAGGACACACAGTCTTCAGTTTGGGTAGGATTGCTGAGGTGGCCCCATGGTCGAGGTGCACTGGTGGAGGAGGAGTTGGCAGTGCTGTCAGAGATTTGATTGTCTCTTGGTTCTCTGAGGAGTACCACCAGTCCAGGAACTGAAGGAAGAACATGCTGATGGACAGTCCGGTGGACAGGGAGAAGACAACACCCCCCAGTGCTTTCCTCACTGCTGACTGCACTTGTGTTTTAAGGCTGTAAGAGAGAGAGGGAAGATGGGGAGAGACCATTATTACCATCTATTTGTGCATCTGCAAACTGGGGCAGGAAGTCATGGCTTCATTAAGCTTCTTAATGCTAAGGTTAATATATCCTGTAACAAGGCACCTGGCAGGACGTCTTAGATGCTTTGTGTTAAGAAAGCTTCAGTCTTTTTTTTTCTTAAGTCTAAACTAGAAGAGTTTGGATTGAAGAGACCTGAACCATGAAGTATTTCACTCCAGATCACTGAAAGGACTATGTATGGTCATGACTAGCTACAAAGTCAAGGAGCCAGGTTTCAGTGCTCTGAGCAATGTTGCTGCAGCCCACTTGCTCTGTTAGAGTGAGGTGGGTAAAGACTGAGCAGGATAAAGGCTGCAGTGCCAGAAAAGATGTGCAAACATGGCAGTTCTATCGTGATAAAACCCTGTGACACTAATTCCCACTGTTCATTTCCTTATTTACCCCAATGACACTCCTTGTGTTCCTTTTCGGAGCACCTTTTGCCAGAGGTGAACTTCATCTTGAAGGAGAACAAGACATGCAGCATCATATCTAAATTAAAACCCCTGTGGAGAGCCACAGCCAAGCCACACTCTGACCTACCCAAATGTCTGGCTGGAGGTGGCTCTAGCCGCTCTCTTCTCCAGGGCCTGGACATCATCTGCAGTCAGTCTGACAAGGCGAACGCCAGCTAAGCGCAGCATGGGAGAATGGTGCTGAGTCTTCCCCAGGATGTAGCACAGCTGCTGGATTAGAAACCAGCCCTCCCAGCTCATGTGGACAAAGGGGTAGGCAGTGAGGAAGGCTCTGTAAAAGCGCTTCCAGAATGATGATGCGGGGTGGATGGAGTACTCATCTTCTTCCCTCAGGCTGGATACCAGTTTCTCCAGCTTTCTTTTCAGGTACGGAACAAGAACCAGCAGAAGCAGTGACTTCCAGTGCTGGCTCCTGGGCAGCCCGGCAGTGGCCAGGTGCTGCCCAGGCTCTACTGTTGGGATCCTCTTCAAACTGTAGAAGTTCTCAGAGAAGGATGCACTGAGGGTACGCAGGCAGTGCTGCTGCAGCAGCAGATCCAGCAGCAGGTAGACCTCGTCGAACCAGCGCCAGAGGAAGCCACAGTGGGCAGGGTGGGCCTCAGCCAGCACCTGTGAGGTGGAAGGAACCAGAGGAATGGGCTGAATTACTATTGCTATAAATCACACCTCTGGGTCATTGGGGAACAGGGTCAGCTCTCGGGGTGTGGCTCGGCTTGAGCCCACTTAGTTATGGGGCAAATGCTGGTAATGGGACAAACCCCCTGGGGCTATCTACCAGTAATGGGGTGAACCTGCCGAGAACGAGGTGAACTGACCGGTAACGTTGTTAGCATGCCGATAACAGGATGAATCAGCCCATAATGAGGCGAACCCACCGGTAACCGTGCGTAGCAGGCCCTCCCCGGTGGTTTTCCTGCGGCGTCCCCGCCCCTCCCAGGTCCCCCGGCCGTACCCTGCCCAGGTGCCGCAGGGCGGGTCTCAGGGCGGCCATCAGGCTCTCCTGGGCCACCGCCTCGAACACGGACGGGCGGTCGTCGCCGGACGCGAGGCCCGCAAGGTGCGCGCCCAGTTCCGCCATGGCGCTGCTGTGCTGCTTCCCGCCGCTAGGGGGAGCCCGCGCCGTCCATGTGTGTGTTTCTGTAGCTGCAGGGGGCAGGGCATCGCGAGCGGGGGTGGCGTTTGTTCTCGCGAGGCTTCGCGGTGCTGCCGCTACTTCCGGTTCCGGTTCCGTCGCCCCCGCGGTGAACAGTACGCCCTGCCGTGAGTGGGTCTGGCCTGGGGATCAGCGGGGTCACTGGGAGAGGGAAGGGAGCTCTGGGAAGTGATGAGGAACGCCGGTGGGGGGCTGGAATGGGGCGGGAAGGGTGTGGCTGGGTGCTAGGCTAGGGTAAGGAGGGGCACCAGTGAGGTACCAGCGGGGAATGGGGGGCACTGGGAGGATTGAGCATTTGGGTGCAGCAGTGCTGGAGTGACGGGTGGGGACGGAGCCTGGGAGCACTGGGCCGGACTGGTCATGGGGGCTGATGTTTGGTGATCCCGGGGAAGGGAGGTGGGATGAGAATGTGCAGGGCGACACTGACGGGACTGGGCAGGGATGAAAGGCCCTGGAAAGGGGAGCTGGGATTGGTGGGATATGCTTCCGCAACTAGGTTATACTGGGAGAAGTCTTGGGGGTGCTGCTGTGGCAAAGCCTGGGGGGTCAGGAAGGCTTGAGGGGAAAGTGGGTGGCTGCTGTGGTTGGTGGAGGAGCTGTGAGTCCTGCTGTAGGGCCCGGTTGGAGAATTGTGGTATGATGGGTGGGTGGGGGTGCTGGTGCAGAGCTGGTCTGGGGGTCTGAGGAGATGATGAGAACCACAGTGTATTTGGAGCACAGTGGTGGCAGAACCAGAGAGGTTTTTGCTCCCCAGAATGACAGCAAATGCTCATCAGGTCTGTGGGATTCCAAAGCTGAGGGGCTGCTTTCCCTTTTGTGAAATGGGAGCAGAGGAGGGGTGGTGGCACCAGCTGGAGAGTAAGGCTGGTAACGTGTGGATCACTTTAGAGGTTTAGGAGATCAGCACTGGATTGTTTCTATGCAAGGTAGCCTGGATCAATACTGAGAACTTAAACCTGCCACTCTTCTGTTAGCACTGGTGTGAGCCCAGCACTGGGGAGCTGATCAGGCTGCAGCAGAGCTGCATGGGGTGAAGCGGATGCTGCTCAGGCCCCAAATCTAGTTTTCTGCATGGTTTTGGGTTGAGCAGGCTCATCTTTCTGGTTATAATGGTTCCTCAGTCTTTCCATTTCATCATATTTTTGCTTCAGTCTACATTTATATGTCAAGTCAGTGCTGATAGCATTAACCATTGCCAGATCTTCTGGAGAAATTTCTCTGCTTCAGCTTGTCGCCTGGAGCATTTGCCTGTCAGTGTGAACTTCTTGTAGTGTTTCCAACTTGGTGAACGCTGGACACAGGAAGAAGGGGACAATCTCACACGGATTTTCTCCTCAAAATACAAAGAAGTCTGTTGTTACCAGTGATCTCTTTACAGTTCAGATTTGTGTTTGAGACACTGGTGGTTTGAGGAGTTGTGTGGAACCCAGCTCCTTGTGTGGCTGGGCTGGTTTGATGTTAGTCTTCACCTGGTCCTTGCTGTGAGCTGTACAAGGGTAGCACTGAGGGTGAGGTGATGCTCAGTGCAGAAGTGTAAAGCAAGTGCTGACAGGCACAAAGCAGAAATCAGTGCCCTGTGCTGTGCAGTTTGCTGTTTGGCCTAAGTCAGGTGTTGTTTCCATCTGCCAGGCCAGGCTGGTGGGACATGTGTGGTGCTGAGCCCAGTCCTGGTGCCCCTAGGATTGGTCATGTTTCTGTGTGATTGAAAGGGAGATGATCTGCTCTGGGGTTTATAGATTGTCTTTGTGTTATAGTTCAGCGACACCTTGTCCTCTGTGCAGCTTTATGCAACTAGGGTGAAGGTGGCTTCTTTTCTTCTCTCATGGACTTTCTCTTTAATTTGCTGCTTTGGCCACTGGGTACAGCGGGATGGGACCTGCTCGGCTGGGAGGTGAGGCCCACACTGACAGCTCCACATACGGTGCAGAGAACAGCAAGGCCACATTAAATGCTTTTTGTGTGGCTCCCTGTCAAATTATTCCTCTAGAGGAAAACATTAAATCCGTCTTTTCAGCAGGGTTGAAATACAAAGGACTGTGTCAGCAGTATAGCTGTAGCTGGATGTGGGTCCTGTTGTTTGTTTCCAGCCCCACAGCAGCCTCTTGTGCTGCTGGGTCTGGTTTTGTGCTGTGCAGATTGCTGTGGTGTGGCATCTCTCCCAAGGCAGACTTCCTTCTGGAAGCAGAACAGATATCTCTGGCAGGAGGAACACATCTCCAGAGCTGTCCTCTTGCAGAGTTTGCTCTCCAGCTTGGAGAGAAGCAGAAATGGAGAGAAATCAAACCAAACCGAGTAATTCTGACTAGTTGGGATGAGAGGTAACCATGCAGTACATGGCAGGCAGGAGCTCCAGGGAGCTTGGCTGAGCAACAGGTTGTTTCTTGTCTGGTTGCTTGGCCGTGGGACAGAATACTGCCTGCTCTACATTGCCATGGTGTAGGGCGCAAGAAGGGAGTGGAAGGTGTGGGCTTACCCCTCAGCTGCTGAGGAATGGGTGGGGAGGAAGGAATGATGGTGACAGAGCAGTGCTGATTAAGGGATGAGGAAGGAACGTGTTAATATGCAGCAAGCTGGTTGAATTGCTGGGCAGAGAGGCTGGGAGTTGAGAGCTTGTCCTTTTGCTGCTGAGCCAGCGGTTTGGGGGAAATTGGGTGGACATGACTTGCTGCTTTGCTGGTAGCATATAAGGACATAGAAGGCTGTACAAGAGAAGGGAAACTGGGCCCAAAAAAGGAGGCAAGTGGTAGGAACCCTCTTTTTTATCTGTTTTAGGATCACAGTTCTTAGTGCTGATGTAGTAGTTTCTTCAAAACCAGTACAGCTGCCCACCCCATGGTTGTTTTTAAGCTGAAGTGGAAAATTGTCTGAGTTATGTTTTCTGCAGAGCTGGCAACTGTAAGACTAAAAGGATAGATATCCATGTGTGTTCTGGGGTGTTAATAATTTGGTTCTGTGAAGCAGGATAAGGCTGGAGAGATGGCTCTGCTGAGCACTTGCTGGCCCAGCAGCAGTTTTCAGTCCATCCCCACAATGCAGTGCAGCACTGAACTCATAATGTTGTAAGAGTGCCAGGGGTGGGGTGTTGGGGCTGAGCAGAGAAAGATTCAATTTCAAGCTTGAGAGAACTAAAAAGCAGTGGATTTGCTGCCCAGGAAAAGCAGCTTTGTGTCTCCTGGGAACAAAAGAAGGGAGACAAATGAAGGGCCTGGGGTGGGTATTGTAAGAGGGGTTAATTGTTCCTTCTGTCAAGATGTCGTTAGGGGGAGTTGACGGATTCCTTTGTTTGAAACATGGATTTGTGCTTCCAGTGTGCAGGGCTTCTTTCCCAAAACCAAACTGGGTCCCCCAGGGAAGGACAGCTGCAGAACCTGTCAAAATCTGCTTGCTGTAAGGAGCTAGAAACTGCCTGTTCCCTTACAGACTGAGGATTTAACAGCTGGGCTGAGTACCGCTGCCTTCGTAGCCACCTCAGGCTATTGTGATTTCTCTGCCCTTGTTCATCTGTAACCCCTCCGATTACCGAGTGCTATTAGCAGCAGGTGCAGAGCGAAGGTTGTGCAATTTGTGGGCCTAATGCATTTGCTTCTTCCTCTACATTACACACTCACCACCCATCCTCTGTCTGAGTTCCTGCCTGCCAGCTGGCTGCAGGCAGCTCCCTGACTGCTTGTTCTTTTCTCATGGCTGTTCTCAGGTGTTTTAAGGAACTGGAACCATGACGGACTCCAAATACTTCACGACCAATAAAAAAGGTTAGTGTTCAGCTGGTGCAGGGGTTCTGAGATGGGGGGGGCGCTGTTTTTACACAGCTTTTTAACCATGTGCAGAAGTACTTGTTCTTTTCTCTTAGCTCTGTCCCTGTTTCTTGGCTTAATGATCCCAGGAGTGACTCTGGAAGTAGGTCACATGGTGACAGAAGACAAAACTGATGTGTTAAAAGGTTTTGTGTTGTACAAAATGACCCAAATTGCTGCTTTTTTAAGGATCTGAGAATAAAACATTGGGATTTCAGTGCAGATCTAGTCAGAGACGAAGTTTTAAATACAGGCTGCTGAGCTCAGGTCTGAGGATGGTTGTTTCTTTGCCCTTCATAGGATGAAGTTGATGGAGAGGTGGTTACTAGTTACAGTGTAGATGCATATCTATATCAGGTAGTGGGATTTCCTGTTGCCCTTTCTCCCAGGCCTGCAGTGCTCCCTTGTGTTTTCCGTTGGCTTCACGGTAGCTGTGCTGGTCACCTCACCTTGGGCCAAACGGTTTGAGATGGGCAGGCTGGAATGGAACTCAGGGGACATTTTGTGCACCCACCTGTTACAGAGCAGGGATTGCTCTGCAAATTTTGCTTTCTTGCCTGTTCTAAGTAACACATGACTGCTCACTGTGGTTTAAGCCTCACGCTGCTCATCCTTCTGCAGAGATGAAAGCTGGTTTGCATTAATCTCTCCTTTGCAGCATGGCTGCAGGTTGCTGATGAACGCTTGCCGGTGCAAAACACTCCAGTATCCATCTATTTATGCTTCATTAAGCTTGAGACTGAGCTCATAAATAAAGCAAATACACTTCATGTCTTTCTAAGGAACAGCTCTGCCCATAAGTTCAGTCCTAAAGGCAGATTGTTCTGGGATGGCTGCAGAAGCTCAGCCTGTGCTGTCTGAGCTCTGGTGAGCACTGCTTAGCTCTGTACTGGGGTATGATCTCGGTGCAAAGCAAGCAGCTCTTCCTCACGCAGGAGGGATGCTGAGTGGTGGCTGCACTGCGATTCTAGAACAGTAACTCTTCTTCATTGAAGTACCAGATAGTCTTTTTTGTGTCAGGCTATTCAGCAGTTGGTGTTGCTGCTGTGTAGGAATCACAGATTAGAGGTGAGAACATGTTTTGTCAGAGATGCTTTGATATTTGTGTCATGTCCTCAGCCTGTGGTTTCCAGTGGGACTATTGCTTCCGGTCCTTTCTAGGCAGAGTTCTCTGTCAGTTGGGATCGTTACCCTTCTCACACTGCTCACTCTGGAACAGGCCCCAGGACCAGTCTTGTTGCATGTGTCACGCAGTTTTGAAAACTTGATTTCCTGTCAGGAATAGTGTGGCCAGCAGGACACTGGCAAGGCTTGAGTACTGGGGGCAGTTCTGGGCCCCTCACTTCAAGAAAGAGATTGAAGGGCTGGAGCAGGTCCAGAGGAGCAAAGAGACTGGGGAAGCGACTGGAGGGAAAAGCTGATGATGAGAGTCTGAGAGAGTTGAGGATGTTTAGCCTGGAGAAGGTGAGACTCAGGGGGGACCTTCTCCCTCTCTCCAACTCCCTGAAGGGAGGTTGTAGTCAGGTGGGGCTTAGGCTCTTCTCCCACACAGCCAGCACCAGGATGAGAGGGCAGGACCTGAAGCTGCCAGGAGAGGGTTAGGTTGGATGTTAGGAAGCCCCTCCTCATAGAAAGGGTGACCAGACCCTGGAATGGATTGCCCAGGGCAGTGGTGGAGTCCCCATCCCTGGAGGTGTTGAAGGACAGCCTGGCTATGGCCCTTAGTGCCCTGGTGTGGCCAATGGGGTGATGTTAAGTCCTGGGCTGGGCTGGATGAGCTCAGAAGGCTCCCTTTTCCAGCCTCAATAGTTCTGTGATTCTGGAAGAATTTGTCTTGTGGAAAAGGCAGCTTCAGAATCCAGGTGAGCCCCACTACTGCTGCTTTTGTTAGGAGCAGCTCTTTCTTTAGTCTGGCTTGGAACTGATTTATTTCATTGGACTGAATTAGTGCTGTGCTGTTTGGGATACACTACAGGCTGCTGGTTTCTCGCTGTGTTTGCAGGAAGCAGATGATGAGCAAAAGTTAGAAAGTCTGGGCAAAATGCTGGTTTAGTTTTTTTTTCTCACAGGCACGAATCTGATGCCTCCAAATATCTCTGTCCTAGTTACATAAGGATTGTCTCCAAGAAACAGATGCTACAGTGCTATGATTTAATGGTCGAGAAGTGGGAGAGCTGCAGCATGCAGCATGGTTCTCCTTAACAGCTTTTTCTTGAGCAAGGTGTAGTCCAAATCATTCTCCCAAGTGCCACAGTTTTGCTTCTCACTGAAACACCATCTCCAGAAAGTCTGACATTTCCACATGCTGCTCTGCCAGCCCTGTGGGAACAACAGGCTGGGAAAGTAAAAAGTCACCTTGAACTGTCCCTAAAGCCAGATCCATTTGTTCTCTCAAGAGACTCAGGCTGTTTTGTCTTCTGCCAGGAGAGATTTTTGAGCTGAAGGCTGAACTCAATAATGAGAAGAAAGAGAAGAGGAAAGAAGCTGTGAAGAAGGTTATTGCAGCCATGACTGTGGGAAAGGATGTCAGGTAAAAACAACTTCTGTGGCACTTGCAGCAGCTCTGGGTGTCTGGGTGCAGATACCTCTTTACAGAAAGCTCAGATTTGTCATCTTGCTGTGGCTGGGCAGTGAGGTTAGTTGTGCCTGCCTGTGCTCTGCTTGAGTCACAGTTTTCTCAAGCTCCTTCCTCTTACTGAGAGCAAAGGAATGAAATGTTTTCAGTGGCAGTGTAGTTTGGTGCCCGTAGCCTGTTTTATTTGAAAGTCCATCCTGATTTCAGCCATTTTGTGTCAGTTCACATGTTTTCTCTCTGCTTGCTAGCCCTGGTTTTGAGTCAGAAAGGTCATTGCAAGTGTTTTCCTTTAGCTTTACCTGTCAGAGCGTAAATTTAAGCTACATTTGAAATTGAACCTTTGCATGGTAGCGAATGAAGGACACAGATATTTCCCTCTGTAATATTGTCCCAAATACTTTCTCTCTTCTTGAGACAACCAGAAAAACCTGCTCAGGTGAGTGCTTTCTCCCTTCCAGCACCTCCTGTTGCTGGAGTCTGCCATGAAGTCACAGCAGTCCTGGATTCACAGCAGTGTGGTCAGTTGCCACAGAAATTAATATAAAGGTTGCGAATTTAGCATCATGACTTCATTACAGAACAGAGAAACTGGAAGGAAGAAAAGGTAGTCTTCTTGGCTCACCCTTAGATCTCTATGGTGAACCTGTGAGCTGCAGAAAGCCTCATGGAACCTCCCCTGTTCTTCTGCAGTGCTAGTTACATGCTGTTACTTGATACTGGAGTGAAACTCAGTTCCTAATTTCTCTAGTTTCCTAGTCTGAAATCACAGGTTTTTTTCAGCTTTTTAAGCTTTTTTTTCCTTTCTTTGTGAGTTTGTTTCCAGACCTGACATTGCAGAATTTTCTTGCTTGGTGACACCCCCCCAGTTAAAACAATTTTGGAGATTTAGTTTCAGCCATTGCAGCACTGCCCTGTGCTAAAGAGCCAGAAGAGATTAAATTGTAACATTTAAAATTAAATTGCAAACAATACAGGCCATTGCAAACCCTTTGAGGAGGAAAGTTGACTTCTTATTAGACAGCAAGGGTAATTAAAGCAGAATTGCAACTTTCCTGGCTTCCTTGGTATGGTTAGGAAAGAATTGCACACTGGTTTGGGGTGGAAGGCCCCTTCACAGCTCATCTAGTCTGACCCCCCTGCAATGAGCGGGGACATTTTCAACGAGATGAGGTTCCTCCCTGCCCTGCCATCTCAGCATTTTTTCTGTTCTTGCTCGCTGTTGTCTGCAGCTCCCTCTTTCCTGATGTTGTGAACTGCATGCAGACCGACAACTTGGAGTTGAAGAAGCTGGTCTACCTGTACCTGATGAACTATGCCAAAAGTCAGCCAGACATGGCCATCATGGCTGTCAACAGCTTTGTGAAGGTAACCTGCTTCCAGAGCTCATCAGAAAATGTCCAGCATGGTGACTGTCACCACGACTCCTTTGTCCTTTCTGAGCTGCTCTGTCTCTGCTTCTGTACTTGAGTTTCTGGGCTGTAGCTGCTTGTAAAGGAGCATCCTGAGTTCAGTAGGTCTGGGTCCTCCCTCTCACTTGCTGCTGCTAGTTTTTGCAGAGGAGATGGCACAAGCACCCCCAGAAGTGGTTATGAGAAAGCCTGCTCTAGGAAAAGAGCAGTCCAGCAGAGGCTGTGAGGATGCTGAGGGGACTGGGGCACCTCTGTGCCTGGGAGCCCTGGGGCTGTTCAGCTGCAGCAGAGCAGCTGAGAAGGATCTGATCCCTGCTGAACCATAGCTAAAGGGTGAGGACAGGAAGATTGGGTCAGACTCTGCTCAGTGGTGCCCACAATGAGGAACACTGGGCACCAACTGTAACCTGAGATGTGCAACCTGAACATGAGACAAAACTTATCTGTGAGGGTCTCAGAGCCCTGGCCCAGTCTGCCTAGAGAGGTTGTGGAGTTTCATGCTCTGGAGACACTCCAGACCCTCCTGGATACCTGGTCTGGGTGACCCTGCTGAAGCAGCAGATTGGACTGGATGATCTCCAGAGGTCTGTTCTAATAGTCTGGGATTTGGTGAAAGCTGCTTCTGTTGTTCTACTCATCATCATTAAAGACCAACTTCGGGTGTTGGGTAACAGATTGTTTTTAAATTAATCTTCCAGCCGTTGTCATGTCTCTTGAGTTTGAGACTCTACCTAGGCAGTTACAATAACTGAGACCGTGAGGAATCTCATGGTGTGTTAAGTTTCTGTTGTGGTGCCTGAGGCTGGTAGAGGTGACAGGACCTAGGCTGGAATGTCCCTGTCATCTTTTCCCTCTGGAAAGAATGTTGTTGCCTGTTGGATCTTTGAAGTGCAATTCTGTTAGAAATTACTAACAAACAAGGTCTTTACCAGCTTCATGCTCTTTTCCATGTAAGGTGGTGCCTGATGTGCCTTCTGGCAAGTTGAGGGACAAGTGTTAGTACAGAGAATGTATTGACTCTAGTCTGCACTAGCTAAGCACTTGACACACAGCTCATTCACAGCTGAAGGTGAAGAGCTCACCGGCAGAGGTGTCACTGCTCCTGAGAGCTGCAGAGATGATGCTTCTTTCAGGGTTTTTTTTTCAGCTGTAGGAACTTTAAACAATGATAGGGGAACACACCTGATGATTTAATAGGACCTTCTGCAGTCATTCTTTTGGAGGCTGGTTTTGGAGGAGCATTGCTCAGAGGTGCAGGTGGACTGGATCCATGAAAAATTTCAGTTTGGAAGTTATATTCTGTTCTGCCTTTTCTTTTTCCTCATCAGAAAAGCCCCTCCAATCTAACCTTTGTTTTCCAGACTTAGGGGATAGGGCTGAGAGCCTGTGAGAAGTGGGCTTTGCCTGCTGCCTTGTTTTGTTGTTGACTTTTCCTATATATTCTCTCTGTCCTTTAAACCAGTAACACTGAAAACGAGTATATTTGTGTGAAAGTTGCCTGTGGCTCACTCTGGCTGTGAGAGCTTCTCTTTTAGCTTAGCTGTGCCTGCTGGATGGCGTTTGAAAGAAGCTTTGCCCAGGAGAACCAAGGGATGCTGAGATCACACATGTACAGGCTCTCAAAGCCTGAAACATCTCAAGGTGGTGTAGGATGCTTCTGTGCACCTTCTGTCCCTGCTCTGAAATAATCACCTCTTTCTAGCATGTAATCAGAGAATGCTTTTTGGTTTAAATAAGCTCTGTTCTGGCTCAGGGAAGATGTCAGTGACTGGTGGCACAGGTCTGTTTACTAAGTGTTCTGCCTCATTGCAGGACTGTGAAGACCCAAACCCTCTCATCCGTGCTCTGGCTGTCCGCACAATGGGATGTATCAGGGTGGACAAGATCACTGAGTATTTGTGTGAGCCTCTTCGCAAGTGTCTGAAGGATGAAGACCCTTATGTCCGGAAGACTGCAGCAGTCTGTGTGGCAAAGCTGCACGACATTAATGCCCAGATGGTGGAGGACCAAGGATTCCTGGATTCCCTGCGTGACCTGATTGCAGACTCTAATCCCATGGTAACATATCTGCTCATGTTTGTGAGGGGCGGGTAATCAGAAATGTGAAAGCTTTCAATTGCAACTGGTGCAATGTGGTGATAAGTGTTGGTTAGAGAACACTTACGGCCTCAGGAGGCAGGAAGTCCCTAATGTTTTGACATCTCTTTGGGCTTTTGCTGATGTTTGGAGCTGCAGCAGAAGTTTAATTGTGCTCAGGTGAGGCAGAAGAGCAGGAATTACTTGCAAGGCAGCTGCTGCTGCTGCCTTGGTGGCAGCTTGTAACTTTTGCTTTTCTGCAGACTTTGGCTCTTGTTGGAGTAAGAGGTTGGATGGATTCATTCACTAATGCGGATAAATCCACTGGCTTCTAATGAGTGGAGAAAATCAATGCTTACGTTTTTAATAAAGTTAAATGAGTCGTCAGAGCAGTGACTGAAAATTTCACAGCAGTGAATTACCTCCTAGATCAATATTTCATCAGGACTGAGGAAGGGTCCTTTTCCATGCCAGGCGTCTCCCTCTATGTATTTGTGGCCAGTAGATTGCAGCCCCACTCCATCCTCTTTGTCTTCAGTGTGTTTTCGGTGATCTACTGGAATCCATTGAATATCCCAATACTCTTCTAACTCTTGGCAGGGTGAAAACTTCTGCAGCTTGGTTTTAACTCAGTTTAAGGATGCAGCTACTATTCTTTCAACTCTTTCAGAGCAAAGGTCTGATTTGACTCTGCTTAAAAACTTAGACCTGCCCTAAAAATGTGGAATTATCAGCTCTTTCTATGGTGCCTGAATCAAACCACACAGATCAAATTGCTGCCCTGTTGTAACTGGCTTAGGGCAAGTTTGGATCGAACAAGTGGAGGTGGTGAGGTACCATCCTGTGAGTAGGAGAGTGAGGGCTGCTGATTGCTTTTTTATAGAGACTCTTGACTTTTACAGGCTCAAGGCTGTGGTGCCTGTCAGAATATATTGATACCTCTCACCTCTGACCCCCAGCTCTTTTTTTGTGTGCCTGCTAGATTAGTTTTTCAATGCCATGCCATGAGTATTGATGACAATTTGAAGATCCTCTCTCTGAATAGGCAATTTTGAAGCATATTGGGGAACACCTACTTTTTGAAATTAATGCTGAGGGTTGTGCCTTGCAGCCTCTGAAGGTACTTGATTGAGCTGTTTTAGTTTCATTTAGATGCTGGCCCCTGGCATTGAGCGGCTTGCAGACAGTACTGCAAGTTCTGCTCGTTATAACCATATCAATAGTAGTTGAGGAGCTCAGGCTGAATCACTGTGGTACTTCAGGAGAAATTAATAAGGTTTTGCTTGCTGTTGCTCTCAATGGAAGTAGCTATTTTGGTAAATGAGCCATTGGCCGTTAGGAGAGCAGTGGTAGCTGTGTCAGAAGTCCATTAACTTAATATTGACTTAAGTGAACAGGGAGAAGAGAAAATACCAAAGGCCATTGTATGCTCCATTTGCTAAATAAACCACCAGAAGAGGCACACGGAATCCTAATAAAACTTCAGTACTTCTAATAAGGTCCTCGGTGGTGATGATGATGGGCTGGTACAGCAGGATGATTGCAACTCTGCAATTCCTGAAGCTGTGCTGGATCACAGTCCCTGCCTCACAAGGAACTCACCTGCTCATCCTGAAGCTGAGGATCAATGACAGGAGAAGGCACTTTGGAAGAGGGATTGTGATGGAGAAGAGAAGCCTATGGTCTGTTTTCAGATCTGGAAACTTTGAGAAGGCTGCTGTTCTGCATACTGTTTTCCCAGGTAGTCAGGGCATTCGATTCTTGGTTTTTAGGGTGTATGGGGAGAGGTTTTATCAGGTTTTGGGGCTTTCATAGCTGGTGGCAATACCACACTGAATCTGGTTACAACCTTTAGTAGATACAGACACTCCTAGTTCGATTCTGATGTTGGTCTCCTTTGCAATTTACACCCTTGTGGCACAGCAATTCCCTCAAAGGTGCTGGGGCTGTCAGCCCCTTCCTTAGATTCTCACCAAACTGTCTGGTTGCCCGCTGCTTTTGCAGTGTGAAACCCCAGTGGGGGCTACTGACGGCCAGGAGTTGTGTTTGCCAGACAATTTATAACCGTGTGTGAGCTGATGTTTATGGAGGTGTTTCTCTGTGATCCAGTGGAATGCAGCTCTGCCTGGAAGCTCTTTGGAAGGAAAAACATAGATTGGCTATCAAGAGAAAGGTTACTGCACAGAATGGAATGGAATGCTGTGGCCTGTTCCTCTGTGGGTGATGTGTCTTTGACACAGACACCAATGTCATTGCAACCTAGTTTTTAAGATGTAAATATAAGGGAGTTTAAGTCTTTCACCCTTAGGATGACTTGTGGAAACAGGCAACATTAGACACCTAATGAAGTGGAATTTTGTAAACAGGAGTTCTGCACTTGGTGAAGTGAGGACTGTGAGCAGGAGCTAAAAAACTCCTCTTGAAAACAGTCTTCAAGAAGCTTATTCCAGCTTTTGAGTTGGCTTGCTCTGGCACTGGAACAAGCACCAGGCATTCAGGCTGGGTGCTTGGCAGGGTAACAACATCAGTAGCTTCCTAATTGCTGTGTAGACTGCAGAGACAAGGGTGCAGTTGTCTGTTGGCTCAGATCACCCCCTTCATACCAACGTCCGGCCAAGTTGGAAGTGGTCTTGTCAGAAAGGTCTGGTGTTTTTCTGTGTTTTTGGACAAATCCTGTGGTAAGAGGTTGGGGATGCACTTCAAGGTCCTGTTGAGGTGATGTAGCTGCAGAGCCAAGCTGCTTTCCTCCTTTATGCGTGCATTCTGTGATACAGAGACATTCGGAAGATGTGTAGGACAGTGCCCTTCCAGCTGAGCTGGCTGTAGTTGTGATTGAGAGACTGATGCTGCAGTTCAGGAGCTGCTTCTTGAAAAAATCTCAGTGGTAGCTTTGCAGTTGTCTGGATGAGTGATTGCATATATATAGGTAACCCCAGCTGGGTTGGTGGCCTGACTGCTTTTCAGCTAAGTTATTCAAGGGATCTTACCTGGTGCAGCAGTGTGCACACACGCAGCAGGGCATGGTTCAGTTCCAGGGTGCTTGCACTGTTGTTGGCAGCCCCAAAAGCCCATATGTTGTAGCAGAATAGGGTTTCAGTGTGGTGTCCCCAGGTTTGTGAGAGCTCTTGCCTGTCCAGAGTATTGTGGATCACAGCTCCCAACCAGCAGCAGCGGTAGGTGACAGAGAGAAGGCAGTGGTGGCTCTGGGACACACCCACAGCTTCTCTGAAGGCTTGGACAAATGGTTGAGATTTTTCCTTTCTGCTGATACTGTTGGGTTCTGACCTGTATGAATCAGACCTAGGGACTGTGCATCATTGGGGCATTGCAAATGCAGTGATGAAGAGCAGGACCACGAGATGGCAGCAGGTTAAAGCAGAAGCAAAGCTGTTGGTAGCTGGACACTATTTTTTAACTAGTCCTGGCTTTTATCGTCACTCTTGGTTCCCTTCAGGAGTATAAATATTAGCAGAAAAACAGAAGTCCATCCTAAATCTTACTGAGCTTTTAATGCTTGAATGAAACAACCTTTTTTTCTAAGTGTTTTTCAATCCTTAATCTCCTAAATTAACTCCTAACCTGAGGAACAGTTTTCTTGTCAATCTACCTGCTATCAGCAGGGCTTAGTCACCCTCTACTGGCTCTCTGTGCTGTTTGGGTTTTTAATTCCTTCTTGCAGAACGAGGAAGAAGAAATGCTGATTTGTCA
The DNA here is from genome assembly GCA_013397515.1 of Upupa epops. Taxonomy (NCBI): domain Eukaryota; kingdom Metazoa; phylum Chordata; class Aves; order Bucerotiformes; family Upupidae; genus Upupa; species Upupa epops. The sequence goes on from VZRI01013109.1 coordinate 109,202, forward strand.
CTACATGCACTGGATTAGAGCTTTCCCATGTGTGGTTGTACTGCTCCCCTGTTTCCACGGGCTGTGCAGTAATATGTCAGGTTTTACATCATCTACACATCACAGTTTACTCTGTTGTGAACTAGTACAGAGGAAGCTGAGATCACATAAAACACTGCTCAGTAAATATACCACGTAACAGTTAAACTGTTCTGCTCTGCCAGGAGGGGTTTTTTTGTCCTTAGGATTAAGCTGTACTAAGAAGGGAATCAATTGAGATCTGACACATAGAGGTGGTGAGGTCCATCTTGACTGACTGAATCCCCTCTAGCACTGTTGAGGCTCTGTAGTTCACCAGCTAGGCTAAAAACCTCATGGTATAGACCACAGGGTGTGCCTGTCTCTCCCCTGCTGTGACTAGAAGCCATGTAAGTTCCTCCTCTGCCTGCCAGAACTTCAGGGTGTGTTTGGGCTTCCTGGATGGTTTTATGGAAGCCTTTGATTCTCTGTTTTAGTGGCCAAGCTCTGTGTCTGAGATTGTGAGCCTGTTCAGAGGCAGCTTGTACCTCCTGGACTGTTTGCTGCTGCTACTTTGCTGAGGCCAAAGGCATTCTGGCTTGTATCAGCGATAGCGTGGCCAGCAGGGCTAGGGATGTTATCCTTCCCCTGTACTGGGCACTGAGGAGGCCTCCCCTCAAGTACTGGGAACAGTTCTGGGCCGCTCACTTCAAGAGAGATTGAAGGGCTGGAGCGGATTCAGAGGAGCAGGGAGGCTGGGGAAGGCACTGGAAGGAAAGGCTGATGAGGAGAGGCTGACGGAGTTGGGGGTGTTTAGTCTGGACAAGGGGAGACTTGGGGGGACCTTCTCCCTCTTTCCAGCTCCCTGAAGGGAGGTTGTAGTCAGGTGGGTGTCAGACAGGTGTCAGGCTCTTTTCCCAGGCAACCAGCGCCAGGATGAGAGGGCAGGACCTGAAGCTGCCAGGGGAAGGTTAGGTTGGATGTTAGGAAGCCCCTCCTCACAGAAAGGATGCTCAGACCCTGGAATGCCCTATCCAGGGCAGTGGTGGAGTCCCCATCCCTGGAGGTGTTGAAGGACAGCCTGGCTGTGGCCCTGAGTGCCCTGGTGTGGCCAGTGGGGTGATGTTAGGTCCTGGGCTGGGCTGGATGAGCTCAGAGGGCTTTTTTCCTCAGTAAATCTAGGCTTCTGTGAATTTTATCCCTCTCTGTGTAATTACTGTGAGAAATGAACCACTTCCTGAGGAGCTGTTGATGGACCTCTGAGTCCCAGAAGGACTTTGTGGGAGGCAGCCTGGGACTTTTCTTACACAGCAGCAAATGGAACAGCACCTTCTTCATGGACAGAAGAGAGCACTTGCTCCTTGTGGGAAAACATGGATATCTCACTGTTGTGTTTTTGCTCCCCAGCTGATAAGGTTCACTCCTTGCACCTGTGAAACCCATTGCTGGGTGAGTTCCTGATTAGTGCTTGTGAAGGTTGTAAGGACTTGGAGATTCCTTACAGGGAGAAGGAGTTACAGACTTGAAGGGAGATTTAGGTTGGACATTTGGAAACAATTCTTTCCTGTGAGGGGTTGAGATGCTGGAACAGGTTGCCTAAGAACGCTGGCTGCTCCATCCCTGGAAGTGTTCAAGGCCAGGTTGGATGGGGCCCTGAGTAACCTGATGTGTAGTGAAGGTGTCCCTGCCTGTGCAGAGGGGTTGGAACTGTGTAATCTTTAAGGTCATAGGATCATAGGATGTTAGGGGTTGGAAGGGACCCAAGAGATCATCGAGTCCAACCCCCCTGCCGGAGCAGGACAAAAGTATCTAACACAGATCACAGAGGAACGCATCCAGGCGGGCCTTGAAAGTCCCCAGAGAAGGAGACTCCACGACCTCCCTGGGGAGTCTGTTCCAGTGCTCTGTGACCCTCACAGCAAAGAAGTTCCCCCTTGTGTTGAGGCGGAACCTCCTCTGCTGCAACTTACACCCATTGCTCCTTGTCCTATCACAGGGAGCAAGTGAAAAGAGCCTGTCCCCTCCCTCCTGGCCAGCCTTCAGGTACTTATAAACATTTATCAAATCTCCCCTAAGTCTTCTCTTCTCCAGACTAAAAAGCCCCAAGTCCCTCAGCCTCTCTTCATAAGCCATGCCCTCCTGTCCCCTAATCATCCTCGTAGCCCTCCGCTGGACCCTCTCCAATAGATCCTTGTCCCTCCTAAACTGGGGGGCCCAAAACTGAACACAGTACTCAAGATGAGGCCTCACCAGGGCAGAGTAGAGGGGGAGAAGAACCTCCCTCGATCTGCTGGACACACTCCTCCTAATACACCCCAGGATCCCATTGGCCTTCTTGGCCACCAGGGCACACTGCTGTGCCATGGTCAACCTGTTGTCCACCAGGACCCCCAGGTCCCTCTCCACAGGACTGCTCTCCAGTAGATCACCTCCCAGCCTGTACTGGTGGAGTTCGTTATTCCTCCCCATATGCAGGACTCTGCACTTGTCCCTGTTGAACCTCATCTGGTTTCTCTGTGCCCAGCTCTCCAGTCTGTCCAGGTCTCTCTGGATGGCAGCACAGCCCTCAGACGTATCAGCCAAACCTCCTAGCTTGGTGTCGTCGGCAAACTTGCTGAGTAGACACTCTGTGCCCTCTTCCATCCCTGGCTGTTTTATGATTCACAGCCTAGCTGGGTGTTGCGAGGAGTTCTGGGCAATGTCTGAGCAGCATGTTATCAGCCTGAGGCTGCCTCCAAGATCCCCTGGCTATATCTTGAAGAACCCCAACCACATCTGTGGTGCTCCTGTGTGAGGTTTGGATCTGTTTGTGCCATGGATGATGTTTCCTGCTGGGAGCCAGTTGGTGAAGGCACTAGTAGGTGCAATTTGTTTACCTGTTGTTAGATGTGAAGCAGTGAATGAGACAGTTGTGTAGGGGCTGATGAAGGGTGGTGGCTTCACTTCTGGCCTCCTGCTGTTTCCATGAGGCTGCCTCAGAAGGACTATGGCACTTTCTGCAGTCTGTGGGCAGAGACAAGCTGGCCATGGAATGGGTAGAGGCTGTGGAGGAGCCACTATGGCCAGTGGCTCTGTCACCGTATGTGCTGGAATGCTTGAAAGAGACAACACGGGATGTTGCCAGGTGAGCTCATTCAGAAGCCATTTTGTGTAACTCTGTGTCAACAGCTGACTGCAAAGAGAGAAAGCAGGGGAGGAGGAACTGCTGCCATCTCTGCTGGATGGCACAGTCTCTGGTTAGCCTCCGGGACCTGCTCACCCTGCCTGCAGAAACCCAGGGCTGAGCTCTTGCCATTGCTGCTTCTGAGGAAGGCTGCTCTCTGGCTTTCTGAGTAACTAGTGGTTTCTCTGGTTTGTCCTCCTGAAGAGCAGATCTGAGGGAATTTCAAGCCTCTTTATGGGATGTGGGGTTGTTTGATTTGGTTGGCTCATGAGGGAGGGATGTTAGTGTGAGCACTACCTGTCAAAGCCCTGCCTAGCCTTTCCCTTTGAACACGAGCTCTCAGGTGAAGAGAAGCGGGAGTTGGTATGATAAGGCATGAATTTCCATGAGTCTGCAGTCCTCCCAGCTCCTTCCTTTGTAAAGCTTAGTTGACAGAATCATCTGTCAGAGACCTGTCTTCTCCCCTTGTGAGTCTGATTTCCAAAGCTGAATAAATTGATCTGTTCCTGCTGAATAGATCATTCCGGGATCGCCCATGCCCATCATGGTGCTAGGGAATTCACTTGCCCTGTGCCTAGAAGTTACCTCTTCAGTCGGAACAGACAGTTCTCTCTACTGACAGGCACTGTTTGGCTACAGGGGGTTTTGCCATGGTGTTTTGTAACTCTGCACCCCCTTTTCTAGGGCTGCAAAGGCTGTTGATGTTTGGCTGGTGTGTTTTATCTGGAGAGCTTCTCGGATCAGACAGTCCTGGTTTGCCACTGGGTGGTGCAGTGAGAACCTCTGCAAGGAGATGGCAGAGGGCCTCAGGGAAAAAACTTTCCTGGCGTGTGACAGGTGCCCAGTAGAGACTGGAGTCGGAACACAGTGCTTGATGAAGAAGCACAGAGCGTTGCAGACCCCCGATGGATTCCTTTAGAGCTTACTCTGCACTAGGAGGGATCAGCTATTTCCGAGGAGAAACCTTTTGTGTTGGAGGAGCCCCTGAGCAGCTCCTTGCTCACCTGCCACAAGAGCTCCAGCAGCTGGGATTCTCTGGGTTCCTGCCTTACACCCAACATGTTCTGCTTTTGCAAGGGCTGAGAGCAGGATCAGGGCAGTGCAAACTCCAGTTAGGGTGAACATGCCCTGGGGAGGACAGCACCCACACCCTTCTGATGGCACCTCCAGGAAGGTTCATCCTGCTTACAGAAACAAGCAGGAGTTTGCCCCCATCCTGGTAGCTTTTGGGCTGTGGTCAGGAACTGATTGCTTACCCAGCAGTGCTGGTCCAGGCTTCTGGGTGCTACAGAACAACTAAGAATCATAGAATTATTAGGGATCGGAAGGGACCTCGAAAGATCATTTAGTCCAATCTCCCTGCCATAGCAGGATCACCTGCAGCAAGTCACAGAACAGAACATTATAGATTGGAAGCGACCTGGAAAGATCATCTAGTCCAATCCCCCCACCACAGCAGGATCACCCAGACCAAGCCCAGGCGGGCTTCAAACGTCTCCAGAGAAGGAGACTCTACAAACCCCCCAGGCAGCCCCCTCTAGTGCTCTCTCACCCTCTCTGGGAAAAAGTTATAGAATCACAGAATCAGTCAGGGTTGGAAGGGACCACAGAATCATCCAGTTCCAACCCCTCTGCCATGGGCAGGGACATCCCTTCCTAGATCAGGCTGGCCAGAGCCTCATCCAGCCTGGCCTTAAACACCTCCAGGGGTGGGACCCCAATCACCTCCCTGGAATGGAGTTAGTAGAAGATTAATGACTTACCTAGCACCTTGAAAATTGTCACAATTAAGGCTGGACAGGGGAGCTGCACTGTATAGACCTGAGGATGTGTTGGTCTCCCAAAGCTTTAGATTAGAGCCACATATGCTGCTGCATTATCGGAATGAGGGCTTCTGCAGGCTCCATGCCTAGCCTGGTTGGGACATGTTAGTTGTTTATAGACAGTTTCTAAGGAAGCAAAGAGGGCTTATAGATGAGAGTTGGAAGAGGAACACAAGTGGAGGTCATACTCTGGAGAGAGCGCGTCTGTGTTTGTTCTCATTAGGGACCTTTCAGGCTCACAGCATCATCCATGGCCATAAGTGGCCTGTGAAATGCCCATCCACGTGGATGCCCTTAATATCCCATCTGGGAGTCCATGCTTGATGACAGGAAGGTACTGCGTGAGCCCTGAGTGCACTTGGAAAATGCCAGTACCATTCTGCTCTCAAAAACATCACGTGGTGCCTGGCTCTCCAGAGGCCAGGAGCCTCTACCATGTGGGGAAGGCCACCTCCTTCAGCAGCTTTACATAGGCCCTTTATTTTTCCTCCTTTTAGTCATTTTTCTCCTCATTTTAGTGGGGTGGTGAGCCAGAGGTTTGTGTTTTAAAGCAGCAGAACATTGTATTTCATTAACTCCATTACACGCTTGGTTTAATTTCCAATTAGCCTGGGATGCTAGCAAAATAATCCAACTGCTTTGGCTGCTTGGTGTTCTAGATCTGCCTGGCTTCCCTCCTGGCCCCCCACCCCCTGCAAAGCTTTTCCGTGTGGGCTGGTAGACAGACACTCGGGTTTTCACCCACCCCCTTTCCTCCTCATTAATATATCTTATACCATTTGCTCCAAGCTCAGGGTTTGAGCAGCCAGAAGGATAAACTAGCATATCAGTGCTCCTACCTCTACAGCTCTGTGAGGTTGGATCTCATCTCTCTGGCTGCAGAGGGGGGTTGTCTGTAGGTGGCTTTAAAAATGTTGGGTTCTTGTTAAATCCATAATGTACGTTGAAGTGCAGAGTTTGGTTTTTTTCATAAGAGCCTGGGGGATCTAGTTATCCTTTTCCCTGTGACTCCTCTCTGAGGCTGCACTTGTTTGGCTGGAAATTCCAGTCAAAAAGCAGATTTATTGTTGTGTGGCTCAGCCCTACTCTGAGGGGGTTTTGCTCTGCCTGTGCTGGGATAGTGCTGAGATGGACCCAAGGTGAGCTCATTTACACCAAGGACCCTGTGTTAAATCATAAAATCATAGAATCATTTAAGTTGGAAAACACTGTCAAGATCATCCAGTCCAACCATTAACCCAGCTGTCCCTGAGCTGCAGATCTCCGTGGCCATGAAGCATGGCAAGGGATGATGATTCAGCCCCCTGCCTGGGCAGCCTGTGCGTTCTATTGAGTTTTCCTAATGTCCAACCTAACCTTCCCCGGCATGACTTGAGGCCTTTTCCTCTTCTCCTGTAACTGTTATGCTGTCAGTAACATTTTACGTTCTTTCCAAATTTTAGCAAATACTATTGATTATCCTGTTGAATCTAACCAGACTAAGAGTTAATCTCTTGCCTTTTCTCATACAAGTGAGCAGTTCTACGCAGATCTACGCAAAGAAAAGATCTTCAATCCGTTCTGCAGTTGTCCCTTCTAGGCAGGTTTTGTTTCATCGGCTCATCGCTGGTAGCTGCAGTCTGTTCATTGCAAGTCAAGTGAGGGATTTTTCCACAGAATTAAGTTACAAATTGAAGCTTTGAACAGTTCATCCTGTTCACTGATTGTTTGGGTTCATTTAGCTTTGGCCAGTGGGTTGACCTCGGGGTTTTTCATTCTTTTTGGGAAGTGAAGACAGTGCTAGATGTCAGTCTCTTGTCCTTTTACTCAGTTACACAAAACCTGGTTATTTCGCCTCAAAATCCACTCATTGTCGGTTTGAAAAAGCAAACATTTCTGTTTGAAAAAGCAGACAACACCATGATTTATTTATTTTTTTTGATCTCACCTGACATATGGCTGGGAAACTTGTCCAGTTGCAAGGAGGACTTTTGTCCTACACCTCTTGCTTTACCTGTAGTGTGTTCCTCAGCAAATACATCACCATTGCTAATTCTTTTCAAGGGAAAAAAACCCCAACCTGTTGAGTAACTTCTTTTATCACTTCATTCCTTGTACCCACTCATCCATTGGATTTCCCTGTCTTGTGTTGCTCTGAAGAGGAGTTATCAACTGACTTAAAGACCTGAGGTTCAGCTTGGATGTTGTAGATTTTCTTTGGCCAAAACAGCTTTCTGTTTATTTCCAGTGACACTTTTGTGATCACCAAAGTATCTACTTAGTTACTGGGGAATGTAATACTTGAATTGGGCTTGACTGGATCTCTTCTCACAAGGAACAAGGGACAGGATAAGATGAAATGGCTTCAAGCTGCCCCAGGGGAAGGTCAGGTTGGGCATCTGAAAAAACTTCTTCTTGGAAAGGGCTTTCAGGCCTTGGCACAGGCTGCCCAGGGAAGGGGTTGAATCTCCATCCCTGGCTGTGTTTCAGAGTTGTCGAGCTCAGGGACAGGGTTTAGGAGTGGGATGGGACAGCTTGGTTTAGGGTTGGACTGGACGAGCTTAAGGATCTGTTCCAACCAAAACAATTCATGGATTTTTCCATACCTGAGTGATGACCGTTAGCATCCCAGACTCTGGACAGCGCTTCTGTTCTTTATTTATGTGTTTTCTGAGCCATTACATAGTGAGAACTGCAGGCAGAGTAGGAGTTGTCGTGTTCTGGAATGGAACCATGCAGTGCCGGCTTGTGTTGCTCTGTGTTCCTGTCTCATAATGAAGCCAGTGGCAGTGCCAATGCAGAGAGGTGAGCGTGCATGCTTGAACCAGTGTTGACGTTGGACTGTTTCCTGAAATCTGTTTTCATTTCAGCTGCACTGTGGCTGTGTAAAAAGCCTTGAAGATGCTAATTATTTTTGTTAGCTTACCATAACACATCAATATGTTCAGTGCAAATCGCCAGCAGGTCCTTTTTTTAATAAATGTTGCTTAAAATTTTAAGATATTCCCCTTCCTTATCCCTGTTTGCTTCATCCATCTTGTTATCACCAGGCTGGCAGCAGCATGGTTCTGCTGAGGTAGGAAGTGAGGACCAGGGGAGGTTCAGGCTGGGTGTTGGGAAGGATTTCTTTCCCAAAAGGGTTATCAGACACTGGCACAGGCTGCCCAGGGCAGTGCTGTGGTCCCTGTGTCTGAAGGGATTTAAACAACCTGTAGAAATAGTGCTTAGGGATGACCTGGCAGTGCTGGGTCAAATGTTGAACTTGATGATCTTGGATTCTAATCTATCCAGAGATGCTGCCATTCTCTCATGTATGCTTTTCAGGCAGCTCTGACATTTAGTAGGTTGCCAGGCAGTGTCACATCTCCAGCCTTGGTTTGGACACTTGCATTTATGCTGCCATGGAAGTTAGAATCATAGAATCATCAGGGATTGGAAAGGACTTCAAAAGATCATCCAGTCCAATCCCCCTGCCACAGCAGAATACCCAGACCAGGTCCAGGCGGGTTTAAAAAGTCTCCAGAAAAGGAGACTCCACAAATCCCCCAGACAGCCCCCTCCAGCGCTCCATCACCCTCCCTGGGAAGAAGTTATAGAATTGGTCAGGGTTGGAAGGATCACAGGATCAGTTCCAACCCCCCTGCCATGGGCAGGGACACCCCACCCTAGATCAGGCTGGCCAGAGCCTTATCTAGCCCGGCCTTAAACACCTCCAGGGATAGGGCCCCAGCCGCCTCCCTGGGCAACCCATTCCCGGCTCTCACCAGTTCTTCTCACAGTGAAGAACTTCCACCTTACAGTACAGTAAGACTGTACTTACAGTAGTCTAAATCTACCCATCTCCAGCCTTGATCCATTCCNCTTTCTCCTGATGCAGCCCAGGATCCGGTTTGCCTTCTGGGCTGCAAGTGTACACTGTTGGCTCATGCTGAGCTTTTCATCCACAAGCATCCCCAAGTTCCTCTCCTCAGGGCTACTCTCTAGCCAGTCACTGCCCAGACTGAATTTGTGCTTAGTATTGCCTCATCCCAGCTGCAGGACCTTACACTTAGTCTTCTTAAACCCCATGAGGTTGGCTTGTGCCCACCTCTCTAGCCTGTCCAGGTCCCTCTGGATGGCATCTCTACCCTCCAGTGTGTCTGCTGCACCACACAGCTTGGTGTCATCAGCAAACTTGCTGAGGGTGCCCTCGAAGCCTCTGTCCATGTCACCACAAAGATGTTGAACAAGAGTGGTCCCAGGACTGATCCCTTGAAAAGAGCTCTAGGAGGTCCTAAAAGCAGGTCCTTCCTTCACAGCTGGAGCTCTGGCCTGAGGCTGCTGCACAAAGGGCAGCCCCTGGGAACTGCATTCCTGTGCCTGTGGCAAAGGGACAGACTTCACTTCTTCCATCAGGAAAGAAATTTGAGTGCAGCTGCTTTGACTTGTACTCTGCTCTGGGTTTGGGACATCCACATGGCCCCGTTAGTGCCTGTGCCAGAGCTCAGCCCTCTTCTTACACAGTGGACAAGCACTGCTCTGCCACTCTTCAGCTCCGGCACCTTTGTGATTATTTCAAATCCTTCCTCTGAAGTCTTTGTTCCACTTTGTAAGTGATTTTTTTTCATGATTTTGAACTTCTCAGTTGCTGTTCTGACTTGATTTCACCTGTAACCTTTCCAAACACGAGTGAAGCCAGGTTTCATTTCCTTGTGTTTTGTGCTCTGTCTCAGGAACCAGTCAGGAATTAGGCAAATGAAGAGTAAGCAGCAGCATATCCAAACACATTACTCATTAAAACAGAGCAAGATGACAGCTGCTGCGATTGCTAATGATTCTGGTGACAGAAGGCTCATTCAACTAATGAAATTCATAAAATCTTGGATCCAGACCCTATCTCTGACCTCTAGGTGTGAAATGCAAACCAATCACCATCTCTGTGCATGTTCAGTGACTTTGGGATGTTTCGCTGTGATGGCAACCAGAGATGGAAATGATGCAGAGAGTTCTCTAGTTGCACTATTTTTGTTTTTGCTGTGCTTCATCTTTCGTCACCTAAGGAATCAGACTCTTCCAGATAAGATGTTTCTTTGCCTTAATCCTGTGGCAAATAACACCATAAATCTTCATTTGAGCAAATGTGTGTTGTGAGCTGGGCTGGCCATGATGTACATGGTAAAGTAGCCTGAAAGGCCTTTTCACAGGATAGATCAGCTTTGTGGTCAAATTCAGGCTGAATTCTTCATCTAGTTAGTTCAGGAAAGAAAAGACTTTGGTTTCATCTGCAGGTCTTCTATTTTAGTCTGTATGGGCTCAGCTGCTTTGCAAAGCTTCCCATGGTATCAGATACCAAATACCGATGGAGTGCAGAACCAGGACCTAGAAACTCATAGAATCGTTAAAGTTTGAAGAGACCTCCGAGCTCATCCAGCCCCCCTACCCTGCCCACTGAACCCTGTTCCTCAGGGCCACAGCTACTCATTTTTTGAACCCCTACAGGGATGGCAATACCCCTTCCCCAGGCAGCCTGTTCCAACCCCTGATCACTCTGTCAGGGAATAAATTTTCTCTGATGTTCAACCTGTCCCTCCCCTGACACAAGTTAAGGTTGTTTCCTTTTGTTCTATTGCTGGTGACTTTGGAGAAGTCACTCTCTCCACCCTCCTGTCAGCTAACTGTAAAGAGCCTTAAGGTCTCCCTTCAGGCTCCTTTTCTCCAGACTAAACAACTCCAGTTCCCTCAGCCTCTCCCCATCAGACCTGTCCCCCAGGCAGGCCCTTCAGCAGCTCTGTTGCCCGTTTCTGCACCTGCTCCAGCCCCTCAACGTCCTTCTTGTACTGAGGTGCCCAAACTGACCCCAGTACTTGAGATGAGGATAATGCTCAGTTGAGGGAAACAATTACCTCTAGTCCTTCTGGCCATGCTATTTCTGGTGCAGGCGAGAATGCCGTTGGCCTTCTTGGCCACCTGGGCACACTGTTGGCCTCCTGTTCAACCTCTGTCAGTCAACACCCCCAAGCCTTTTCTACCCAGCAGTTCTACAGCCACTCTGTCCCAGGCCTGTAGCTGCAGGGACTGTTTGGACCAAAGTGTAAGACCCAGCACTTGGCCTTGTTGCAGCTCAGACAACTGACCTCAGCCTTTCCAGGCCCCCCAGCAGAGCTATCCTATGCTCCAGCAGATTGACACTCCCACTCAACTTGGTATCATCTTCAAACTGTTATTTCAAGTTGCAGTCCCCCTTGTAGATCTTGTCAAGCTAGACCTGGGGCCTTCTCTCTGCTCCCTTTCATTCACACTTGGAACAAAGTGCTTGTAGAGTTCAAATTGTAGGGGGCACATCCTGAGCCACCAGTGGTGCTAGAGAGCTTTCTTGGACTCCATAAAGCAGGCAAATGGGTGCTGTGGAGACTGTTTGGAGTTGGAATGTGTTCTGCAAGATTTAGCAGGAGTTCGCCATTTTAGGGCAAATCGTGTGTTTGCTTTCTGGCTGCAGGATGTGGCAGTGTGGCTGCAGGCACCTGACATCTATTATTGAGGAGATACTACTTCTCGCTCCTCAGATGGCATTAAGCAATGTGCCAGTAGGCAAGAGGTGATTGTTCCTGAGGGTGATGGGCAGTTACAAGGTTCTGGGTTGAGCCATCTCCTGGAAGTGGAGGAGGTGGTGTCTTACTTGCAGAGTAAGACAGTGTGTACTTGCAGTTCAGAAGGCTGGTCACATCCTGGGCTGCATCAAAAGAAGGGTGGCCAGCAGATCGAGAGAAAGGATTCTGCCCCTCTGTGCCTCCCTGGTGAGATCTCACCTGGAGTTGAGTCTTGTGTCCTGTTCCGGAGTCCTCAGTGCAAGAAGGACAGGGGCCTGATGGAGCGATCCAGGGGAGGCCATGAAATGATCAGTCAGGTGGAGTTCCTCTGCTACAAGGACAGACTGAGGGAGCTGGGGTTGTTCAGCTTGGAGAAGAGAAGGCTTCAGTGGGACCTGATACTGACCTGCCAGTATCTGAAAGGGGCTACAAAAAGGCTGCAGAGTGGCTGTTTATGAAGGCCTGGAGTGACAGGACAAGGAGCAGTGGTTTCACATCAGAGAAGGCAGATTGAAATAGGCTGTTAGGAAGAAGTTCTTTAGCAGGAGGGGGTTGAGGCTCCATCCCTGGAGATATTCAGGGTGAGGCTGGACAAGGCTCTGGGCTACCTGATGTGGTTGAGGGTGTCACTGATCACTGCAGGGGGGTTGGACTGGATGATCTTTGGAGGTCCCTTCTAGCTTGGGCCATTCTGTGTCTGCTTGAAGCAAGCTAGGGTGAAAGTCTGGAGCCTGCAGGAAAGTGAGATGTTCTTGTCCATGTGGGCGCTGTCTGATGCCATCTCACCTCCCTGAAGAGTGAAGTCTTTTGTGAGGTCCCACTCCCAGGTCTCCATTCTGTTCAGAGATGACTTGCAATTTTATTTTCAACAAAAATATTTCCATGCTGTTATTTCTTAGCAAAACACTTCTACACCCATTGTGGCCTTTCATTTTTCCTGTATGTGTCCATGACCTGCTCTGCTCTGCTCTTATTCTTTCACTTCTTCCTCAAAATAAGCTTCAAAGAGCAAAGAGCAGTCAAGTTCTGGGCTCTCCTGGTTGGTTGTGAGGTTGTACTGGGTCCCTCAGGATTCAGAGGGCTGACATGGTGGCTGGTGCTGAGCAGTTGTGGCACTAACGTCTCCATGGTTTATTCCCATGTGTAACTCATGCAAAGGCCAGGCTGGTCCCTGCCAAGCTGGTGGTGTGCCAGAAAAGAACTATCTTCTGTCTCTTCTTCCAGGTGGTAGCAAATGCTGTGGCTGCCTTGTCGGAGATCAGTGAATCACACCCCAACAGCAACCTGCTGGATTTGAACCCTCAGAACATTAACAAGCTGCTGACAGCTTTAAACGAGTGCACAGAGTGGGGCCAGATCTTCATCCTGGACTGTCTGTCCAACTACAACCCCAAGGATGATCGCGAAGCTCAGAGGTATGGTTACTCCTGCTCTTTGCACCAGCCAGTTGGGGTCTTTCGGTGCAGGACACTTGGGGGCTTTCATGTTTCCCAAGCTCTGGAAAGGGCTTGTGGGACAAGGGGTTGTGACCTCTGTAACAGCACAAGACATGAAGTGAGAGAGGTTTAAAATGGAGGCAACGTCTGGTTGTTTGGGCTGATGCTGGAATCCTGCCCCTTCTCTTTGCAGAGCGACTTTCTCTGTGTGCCAGCAGCTTCTTTCATATTAAACTTTTTTCCTATTTGAAAAACAAATTGTTATGGAAACTGGCAGTACTGAGAAGGGATCAGCCCAAACCCCTATCAGTGTTTGGAGGAGTTTTTGTTTTCAAGCAAAACTTTAAAATGGGGTTTTGTTGGTTTGGGAGGCAAGAAGCTCTTACAGTTTTGGGGGCATCCAGCATACTGCAGATCTGAGACTGGAATCCCTTTCCAGCTTAAGACTAGTCAGTTCTTTATATAATCACAACTGAAAATAAAGGTAAGAAAAATTTTACTTATTCCAAATTCACCTGTAGCTGCAATGACCAACCAAACCTAAGTAAAGAGTCCTGTTTGTTTAGCTAGTGGAGGGGTAATTTGTACTCTTCAAGCCAGTATCAGCAAAACTGATTCTGTACCCAAGAGAACAAGGAACCAGCAAGAAAAATTGGAACATGGGAATTCTCAGACTGGATGTGTTTCCTGAGGATGATGGGGAAGTGCCTACATGCGGAGTCCTGGGGAGGCTATTTCAGTTTCAGTGGGTTTCACTGGCTTTTTTGAGGCACAGCAGATAATTCACTTTTTTCAAAAGCTTGCCAGGGTTGTTTTTCCAGCTCCTTCCCCCTTGTGTTCCATTTCTTTGCCAGAAAGAGCTGTTAATGAGGGCTGGAACCCATCAGAGATCTCCAGGGAGTCAGGCCAGCGTTACCCAAGCTTTGTCGGAAAAGGACCGCTAATTCAAACAACCATAAATGTGTCCCAGTTCCCATCCACAGAGAGGGACTTTTTATGAGGGACTTGAGTATAGGACAAGGCTACAGGCTAAAAGAGAGGAGATTTAGATGAGATGAGATCTTATGAAGAAATTCCTCCCTGTGAGGGTACTGAGGCCCTGGAACAGGTTGCCCAAGGAGGTTGTGGCTATTCCAGATGGAAGTGGAAGTGTTGAAGGCTGTGTTTGATGGGGGGCTCTGGGCAACCTGATCTGGTGAGAGGTGTCACTGCCCATAGCAGGAGGCTGGGACTGGGTGGTCTCTGAGGATCTTTCCAACCTAAACCATTCCCTGATTCCTCTGAAGAGGGGTTTATCAGACTGAGTGGCCCGTTGCTGCTTTTACCTCTGTGCATGGAGTTTGACTCTCAGAACGAGCCTTATTTAGCCAGGACTGGGACAGCATGTATATTGTACAGTGTTCTGCTGTACCGCAAGGCTGGTGCCATCGTCCCTGTGCATGGACAAACAGGCACAGAGAGAGATTTGGTGGGCCAGGTGACCTTAGGAAGAGGCAGCTGGAGTCTGTCCCAACTCTGATAAACCGCTCTGCTTCTTACTCAGCCAGGCTGTTTCTCTGCTGGGGTGGTTGGAAGCAAATCTTTGAAGGAAAGAGACTTCAGGAGGCACAGATGGCAGTAAGATTGTTCTGGGTTAGCAACATGCAAGAGGGGGCGGGAAGAAATTTGGCAGATGCTGCAAGAAAGATCATATGAACCCAAACTTCCTTTCTGCTTGGGATGGGTTGTTTAGGATGCTGTTGATTATAGGATCTGCTGAGGCAAGTGGTGAGGCTAAGACTTGGGAGGGTGTTTAGGTCACTCTTTCCCTGTATCTTCAGAGTACCCAGACCCTTCTTTCGCAGGAACAAATGGTTGAAGCAGCAGCAAACCCCTCAGGCAAGCTGGGAGTGTATATCACCTCAAAAAGGTTCTATGGGGGCTCAAGTGTTTTTCTGCTTGCTGTTTTGTTCTAGTTGTGTTTGTCACTGGTGCAGGAGATCACAGAAATAGCAAATAGCACAGGCAAAAGTCAGAAGGCATCAAGAACTGATCATGCACTGGGACTGTGATTTTGAGAGCTGCATAGATCCTGAGTGAACTGTGGCAGGATAGAAGGTTGAGGCTGTGAAAGGTCATTCTTGGTTGCTTCCTATTGTACTCAGGAAAGCAGGACTTCTGATCTTTCTGAACAGACCCAAGGCCAAGTAGTGTCCAAGAAGCCCTCTTCAGTCATGTTGTACAGCCTCCTCAGTTCGCAGGAGATCGAAAATATCTGATATTCTACAGTGAACAGGCACCATCAGTGTACACTTGCAGCCCAGAAAGCCAAACGTGTCCTGGGCTGAATGAAAAGAAGCACTAACAGTCAGTCAAGGGAGATGATTCTTCTCTACTCTGCACTTGTGAGACCCCACCTTGAGTTACTGTGTCCAGTTCTGGAGTCTCACATGTAAGGAGGACACAAAGCTCTTGAAACAGTTCTAGAGGAGAACAACTCAAATGAACACCCCCCCTCGTATGAGAACAGGGTGAGCAAGTAGTGGTTGTTCAGCAAGGAGCAGAGGAGGCACCCAGGTGACCTTCAAACAGCTTTCCAATGTCTGAAGGGGGCTACAAGAAAGCTGGGGTAGGACTTTTGACACGGGTGGTAGCCAGAGGACAAGGGGAAAGAGTTACAGACTTGAAGAGGGGAGATTGAGGTTGAACACAAGGAAACAGTTCTTTGTTGTGAGGGTGCTGAGATGCTGGAACAGGTTGCCGAGAAAGTTGTGGCTGTCCCATCCCTGGCAGTGTTCGAGGCCAGGTTGGATGGGGCCCTGAGTAACCTGATGTAATTAAGATGGCCCTGCCTATGCAGGAGGGGTGGTAGTGAATGGTCCTTAGGGTCCCTTCCAACCCTGGCCATTTTGTGATCCTATGAAAATACATGGGAACCCTTTCTGACTCCTCTGTCTTCAGCATTTGTGAACGAGTGACCCCTCGGCTGTCTCACGCCAACTCCGCAGTGGTGCTGTCAGCAGTGAAGGTCTTGATGAAGTTTCTGGAACTTCTTCCCAAGGACTCTGACTATTACAACATGCTCCTGAAGAAACTTGCCCCTCCACTGGTGACCCTGCTGTCTGGAGAGCCCGAAGTTCAGTATGTTGCCCTGAGGAACATCAACTTGATTGTGCAGAAAAGGTAAAGCCTTGCGGGGGATGTTATTCCTGGGTTGTCCAGAGGCATATGGTTGTCTTGGATCTTTCTGTATTTACCAAGAAGTTCCTTTAATCCAGGTTCAGGTCCCATGAGATTAAACAGCCTCATGTCTCTGGTAGCTTGAATTAGTTTTTGGTATAGTGTACTCGTGGTACCAGTATCATGGAATAATTCTTAGGCTGTCTCTCTCTCTCTCTCTTCACTGTCTTTTTAAGTGCAGTAAGAGCTGCCCTCACATAAAAATCTATAAATCGGATTTCAAAGAGGAAGGAGGGTGAAACAGCACAGATCACAGTGACCTGCAGATGCACAGGGTGCCTGTGCTGTTCTCTGCAGCAGTCTCTGTGCACTGGCTTCCTGTGAGTGGAAGCAGATGAGTTTGTAGCTGCGTTTTTGCATTATGATGAGGATGTTCTTTCACTGGAAACACTGTTATTTGCTGACTGACTGCCCTGGTTGGCTCAGCAGTTCCAAGGAGGAGGTGGAGGTGTAGGCAGAGTCAGAGAGACTCCAATTCTGCATTTTGTGCCTGACAGTTCTTTTCTCCAGCCATCAAACTTCCTTCAAATCATTGTTCTCATGTTTTGGTTTGCATGTCCTGGGCACAAAGGGCCACCTTTGTGTTTCTCCGCAAGTGGTTGGGTAGATTCTAAACAAAAGCTGACTTCAGTTGGGATAGAGTTTTTTTATTCTTACAAGTCTTGAGTGAAACATTCCTGTTCCCTGCAGGCCTGAAATCCTGAAGCAGGAAATCAAGGTGTTCTTTGTGAAGTACAATGACCCAATCTACGTTAAACTGGAAAAACTGGACATAATGATCCGCTTGGCTTCTCAAGCAAACATTGCCCAGGTCAGCTGAGGAACTTCTGAAGTGTTCTGTGTGTATTTAGGGGACATAAACCCCTCACAGTGTGGTGCCTGTGTGACGATGTGTGCAGTTACTGCTGGGGTACTCCTCTTGCCTTCTGGGCATTGCAGTCCCGACTGTAGTGGTCTTTGTAGCTGCTTAATGGGAGCTGTTGGAGTTTCTCCCATAATGTCAGTGCTAACAAATGTGATAGGTCTTGCACGTGACCCTGAGGTAGATCTTGTTTTAATCCAGATTCCAGGAGGAGAGCTAATGACTCCTGTCAGATGAGTCATTGCTCTTGATGACAGTTTCAAGCAAGAGAGGTGTTATCTGTAACAGAGAAACTCTGAAAGGCCAAACATGACTGAAGTGTGAATTTCAAGTGGTAGTTAAATTGTTGAAGCCTTACACAGGCACTCTCTGGAGCACAGATAAATTTGTTCTTGTTTAACTTGCATCCAGCATGGAGCACAAAGCTAAGCTAAAACTTCTGTGCAGTATAAAGATTCCCCTTGGATTTGATGTTGTTTTAATCCAAATTCCATTCTTAAAGGTAGAGTTCTTGAGTGCCACCCTGGCCACAAAGCCTAACACTAATGCAGGAAGATTAATGCCTCTGGTTAGTGCTGTCACTGTCCTGTCCTAACTGCCACTGAGTAATCTCATTGAATGCGGCATTTTTCAGCAGCTCATCAGCTGTTCTCTCTGATGTTGCTTAGAACAGGCAATTCACGGCCCTTTTTGTACTGGGGACATGGAATGAGTTTGTAGTCAGAATTTTCTTTTTGTTCTTGGTAGGCTCCGTATCCATCTAATGCATAGTGTGTAGGTGCTACAGGTTGATTGGATGAAAGGCAGAGGTGTCTGGTGGGCAGAGGCAGGGGTTGGGATCTGCAGACTACTGCATGAATCTCTTAGAATCATAGAATCACAGCCTGTGTTGCGTTGGAATGGACCTTCAAAGTTCGTTTAGTCCAACCCCCCTACAACAAGCAGGGCTATCTGTAACCACAACAGATTGCCCAGAGCCCCATCCAGCCTGACCTTGAAGGGCTTCTTGGCTGGGGCCTCCACCCGTCTCTGGGCAGTCTGTTCCAGGGATCCCCCACCTTCAGGTTCAAGAACTTTCTCCTGCCCAGCCCAGTCTGCCCTTTTCCAGCTTCAAATCATGACCTCTCATCCTATCGTTCCCTGCCCTTGGAAACAGTCTTCCCCAGCCTTCTGACATTCCCTTTCAGGGGTTGTAAGGTCGCTATAAGGTCCCCCTGAAGCCTTCTCCTCTCCAGGCTGAACAACCTCAACTCTTAGCTTGTCGTCATCAGAGAGGGGTTCCAGCCCTCTGATCACCTTTGTGG
Source organism: Upupa epops (assembly GCA_013397515.1). Taxonomy (NCBI): domain Eukaryota; kingdom Metazoa; phylum Chordata; class Aves; order Bucerotiformes; family Upupidae; genus Upupa; species Upupa epops. The sequence goes on from VZRI01013109.1 coordinate 127,551, forward strand.
CCTCCTCTGGACTGCCTTTCTGGCTCTAAAGAGATAGTCCTGAAAACACTGAACAGGAGTCAAGGAGAGTTTATGTCTGCCCTGTGTGGCCAGTCAGGGCTCCTCAACAACATGGAAGAGACAGATTGTACACATGTCACTAAGACTTGGACACAGTTTGAAAAGCAGAAGCTCCTAGACCTGGGTACTTTTAAGTGCTGCCTAACATAGATCATCCAAGACAACAGTAAAACCTCCCAACACAGATGTCCTGTCTACTCCTTGCAGATATATTTGTCTGCAGTCTGGCCTGTTACAGCCTCTTTATCTTGTCATTGTTAAGAGCAATTTGAATCTTCCAGAGATTTTTTGAGACGACTGGCCCATTCTGTGCTGGCCATCTCTCCTTTGAAATCTATTTGTGACATTATGGAGAAATCCCTGATTATTACTTTTTTGCTTGAGAATCTGAAATGATTGCAATTTTCAGGGAATATAAACTGTCTTATTTTTAGCAATTCTCTAAGCAAAGTGATATCACAGTAATGATGAGTCTGGAAAAGACCTTAAAGATCATCCAGTCCAACCTAAAACCAACCAAGTAAACCCAACATCTAGATCAAACCACTCAGCACTTCATCCAGAGTAATCTTGAACACTTCCAGACACAGCGACTCGACCACCTCCATGGGCAGTCCGTTCCAAAAGTGGATCACTCTTTCAGTGAAAAACTTTTCCTAATGTCAAGTCTAAACCTCCCCTGATGGAGCTTAAGACTGTGATCCCTTGTCCTGTCTCCAGTGTCCAGGGAGAAAAGACCAACCCCCTCCTGACCATAACCACCTTTTAGATAGTTACAGACAGCAATAAGGTCACCCCTGAGCCTCCTCTTTTCCAGGCTAAACAGACCCAGCTCCATCAGCCTCTCCTGGTAGTGCTTACCTTCCAGGCCTTTTACCATTCTAGTTGCTCTTCTCTGGACTTGTTTCAGCACCTCGACATCCTTCCTAAACTGAGGGGCCCAGAATTGAACGCAATACTCCAGGTGTGGTCTAACCAGTGCTGAATGCAGAGGGAAGATAACCTCCCTCTCCCTGCTGGCCACACCATTCCTGACACAGGCCAGGATGCCATTAGCCCTCTTGGCCACCTGGGCACATTGCTGACTCATGCCAAGTTTACTGTCCACCAGTACACCCAAGTCTCTTTCTACCTGAGTACTCTCCAAGATCTCCATTCCCAGCCTATAGATCTGCCTGGGGTTGTTATAACCAAAATGCAGAACCCGACACCTAGACTTGTTAAAACTCATCCTATTGGAGTCTGCCCATCTCTGCAGTCTGTCCAAGTCCCTCTGCAGGGCCCTCCTACGCTCCAACAAATCAACTCAGGCTCCAAGCTTGGTGTCATCTGCAAATTAGCTCACGATGGATTCCAACCCATCATCAATATCATCAATGAAGATGTTGAACAGGATCTGACCTAACACCAACACTTGGGGGACACCCCTAGTAACAGGTCGCCAACTAGACGTGACACCATTAACCACCACTCTCTGGGCTCATCCGTCCAACCAATTCCTGACCCAGCATAGAATATTCCTGTCGAAGCCCCTTGCTGCCATCTTAGCCAGGAGTATATCATGGGAGACCGTGTGGAATGCTTTACTGAAATCCAGGTACACTACATCCACAGCCGCCTTCTCATCAACCAGTGGAGTTACTTGATCATAAAAAGAGATCAGATTAGTCAAGCAAGACAAAGTAGCTGCTTAGTTAATGGTCTGTAAGATCCCAGCAAGCCCTGGTAAACCAGCCATCGTTCAGTTTCCATCAGCAAAAAAAAAAAAAGGCAATACAGTAAATTTAACTCTTAAGAGGAGAAGTATCTTCACGCTGTTATTAATCTCTGTATAGGTGTTCCAGGGTGTCCTCAGACCTACTCAGCATCCTCCAGAGCCAGAGGGTCATCTCAGTAGAGAAGAGATGAGAAATGGTTGTTGCTGAGTGTAGATCACCAAGTACTATAAACTGTCCATAACATTAGTTGTGTGGTTGTGACCCTGACCTCAACATCTGCCAGGTCTGATTTTGCCCCCACCTTTTGTCCTAGGATCTTCAAAAATTCATCTTTCAGTTTTTGTCAGCCTAAACTGAGCCTTGCTACCTAAGCCAAGCCAGCTGAGACTGACTGCAGAGTTTGCCTGGGTTTGTTTTGAATGGCTCTGCTAGCTGTAAAAGAGTGCATCCTGCTTGTGGCCTGATGTTCAGGTAGCAGCACTTTGCTGAGCGGGGTGATTTGTGTGACCCCAAGGACTCATGTTAATGTGGTTTCCCCCCAGGTCCTGGCAGAGCTCAAGGAGTACGCTACTGAGGTGGATGTGGACTTTGTGCGCAAGGCTGTCCGAGCTATTGGGCGCTGTGCCATCAAGGTTGAGGCAAGTATCTGAACTATGAGTTTTCTGTGACTGATAGAGTCATTCAGGTTGGAAAAGACCCTAGAGGTCATCAAGTCCAAACAGTAACTCAGCCCTACCAAGTTCACCACTAAATCCTATCACCAAGCACCATGTCTAAATGATCTTTAAACACCTCCAGGGAGCCCTCCCTGGGCAGCTTGTTCCAAGTCCTGACTACTCTTACAGTAAACAGTTTTCATTACTGTCCAGCCTTACCCTCCCCTGGTGCAGGCTGACGGTTATTATCACTAATAACCTGTGAGAAGAGACCAGCATCTACTTCTCTACACTGTCACTTCAGGTAGTTGTAGAGAGTCAGCAGGTCTCCCATTAGACTAAACAATGCCAACTCACTCAGCCGCTCCTCATCAGACTTCTCCAGACCCTTCACCAGCTTTGTTGCCCTTCTCTGGACCCACTCCAGCATCAAAAAATCCTTCTTGTATTGAGGTGCCCATTAGTTCTGGTGCAGGCCAGAATGCTGTTGGCCTTCTTGCCCACCTGGGCACACTGACAGCTCATGTTCAGACACTTGTTGAGCAGCACTCCCAGGTCCCTCTCTATTGGGCAGCTTTCCAGCCACTCTTCCCCAAGCCTGTAGCACTGTAGAGACTTGTGGCCCACGTGCAGGAGCCAGCACTTGGCCTTGTTGAAGCGCAGACCATTGACCTTGGCCAATCAGTCCAGTCTGTTTCTCTGAAGAGCCTCCCTACCACCAAGCAGAACAACACTCCCAACCTAATCCCCTAGTTGTCCAGTTGTCCTCTCTATGGCATATAATGGCATTCAGAATGATCTGTTCCATAAACTTCCCTGGCACTGAGTTCAGACTGACAGGTCTGTAGCTCTCTGGATCCTTCTTTTGGACATTCTTGCTTTTAGTACCTTCCAGGCTACTGACACCTCCCCAGTTAGCCAGGACTTCTAGTAAATAATAAACAGTGGTTTGGCTAGCACATCTGCCAACTCTTTCACACCCTCAGGTGTAACCCATCTGGCTCCATAGACTTGTGTGCACTGACCCCATAGCAGGCATTGGCCACTTCTTTAACTGTGATCACCTCATTCTGCTTCCCCTTCCTGTCTCCCGTTGCATGGCGTTGGGTGTCCAGGGAACAGCTTGTTCTACTGCTAAACACTGAGGGAAATCCTCAGCCTGGGGTCTCTGTAGCATTTGTTTTGTTTCCGTTGTGGTGTCCTGTATGCAGATCTTCATGGTGCTGCTGAGGATCCCCTGTGAGCAGAGACAGCTTGGAGCCTTTTCCACCAGTCTCCCATTTGTCTGTGCTCTCCATTGTTTGCAGCACTGGCATCTGACTCTGATGTCATCTATTATGGCATCATTGTTGTGGGATGTCATAAATCCAGACAGTAATGTAATGTACTGTGACATCTACTGTGATGTCATAATTCGAGACCTCAGAGCAATAAGTCCCGACTGTGTTGTTCTCTGACTGCGATGTCATGAATCTCTACTGTAATGTCATTTGACTGTGACATGCATGATCCGTCTCTATTCTCATTCTTGACTGTGATGTCCTCTGTGATGTGATTAGTCCCATCTGTGATGTTATCTGACTGTGACATCATAACTCCTGACTGATATCATCTAATGTAGAACCCTCAGTCTGTGACGTCATCATTTTGGACTGTGATGTCATAAGTTTCAACTGCGATGTTGTGTTACTTGACATCATAAATTCTGACTGTGGTGTCATTATTCTGGACTGTGACTTCATATGTCATGGTGACTGATGTCACTGTCCACCAGTCCAAGAGACTGAGCTCCTTCCCTCAGCCTCCTGCTCTTCAGCCTAAATAACCCCAGTTTCCCCAGCTGCTCCTCAGAGCACTGGTGCTGCAGACCCTTCATGAACCTCCTTGCCCTTCTCTGGACCTGTTCCAGCCCCTCTGTGTCTTTCTGGGAGTGAGAGACCCAGAACCAAACCTAGTACTCAAGGTGTGGTCTCACCAGTGCTCAGTATAGGGGGACAGTCACTCTTGCTGGCCACACTGTTTCTTATACAAGCCAGGATGCTGTTGATCTTCCTGGGCACACTGCTAGCTTGTGTTCAGGCGACTGTAAACCCTCACCCCTAGATTCTTGTCTTCAAACCAGTGATGTCCTTTGTCATCTCATTTCCACATCACACAAACTTGCTTTGTTCCTGTGTTGGCAGCCAGGTGACCTGGATTGTGCTCAAGGGCGAGGTGCTGCATAAAGAGTAGGACTTCAGAGCTCCAGCTCAGGAACTCACAGGGGATTGGCGGCTCCTCAGACCTCCTCTTGCAGGCAGAGTAAGACAGCTAACTGTCCTTCATGGAACATAGTACTGCATTGACTTTGGTGGAACAGTGACCACTGATCCACAAGGACCTCTTAGCTGTGGTCTGATCCTTTGAAGAGAAGAGGAGAAGAAACTGTGCAGGGGAGCTACATGTTATGGAATGGTTTATGTCACCCCAATTTCAGCTGAATAGAACACAAATGCTTAGCATTAGAGTTCTGGGATGTGGAAGTATGATTTGTGCCAACATCGAGTGACTCTGTCTGCTTATCTGGTGTTAAAGGGCTGTACAGCTTGTAGCTTCATTTGGAATTTGCTTTCCTTAGCCTAGAAGTTTATGTGAATCATTTCCCAAGAGCCTCAGTGGTTCTGCAGAACAATGGTCTAGAATGTCCTCTGCTGACTGAACATCCCCCAAAATGCTCATAATGAACCACCTTCTTAGTGGGGTCCCTGATAATTTCCTTGTAAATGGCGCTGCAGTGCCTAACAGCAGCTCAGAAGGCCTGTGAAGAGAGGGAGGACTTACGCCATGCTCTTGGGACTTTTTAGTGAACTGATAACCGAGTGCAAAATGTCACCTAAGTGGTTTTAATTTCAGCTGAGCTCATTTAGCTGTTGCTTAAATGTGTTCCTGTGAGCATTGCCTGACAGCAGATTTAAATAAAATCCTAATCACACCTGGCTGGGTACAGTGTCAGTGCACAGGTTTGCCTTGTTTTAGCTCAACTACTGTAAGTCTGTGCAGAGGGCACCAACTCCAGTCCTGTTGAGAGAAATGACTGCTGATTGCTGCCGTGAGCTTCCTTATGAATGTGGCCCAGCAGAGCAGGTGGTCACTGCTGCTGTTTCATGTCTGCAGTTCAAAACAGAATGCTGCCTTTTTGCTGTATGCTGGCTGGAGCCACAGCAGTGCAGAATGCTCATGAGCATGGCAGAGGTCTACTCAGAAGCTAGTGGCAGCCTTTTGCATCAGCGTTAGGGAGTGGGAGTTTGCTGTAGTTTTCAGTAGGGACTTCCTTGCTGGGATTTGGCCACGTGTCTGTCCTTGTTCCGTGTGAAAGCTGGTGTATTCCTGCACGATTCAGGAGGGTGGGGTTTAGAAGTTCTTACCCTTTGCTGCCCAATCTTCCTTCCAATCCTTGATTCCATGACAGTCATACTCAGTGTGCACAGGGCTAATAATAATGTCCCAGCAAATTTGTGGTGACCTTCCCAGTGTATAATTGTGTCTCTCAGTAAGTAGTGTTACCTCTGACTTTTAGCAACACTTCTTTGAAGATGCTGCTGCTGAAGGTGAGGTCTGTTTACTCCTCCAACAAGATCCAGATTTAAAGAGGGCAAATACAGAACAACTCATTAGAGTGTCCTCATCTCTAGGTTAATCCCTGTCCCCAGTGCATCTGTGTTTACTAGAGGCTCTTTGCACTGTGCTATGACTAAGGAAAGAGCATCCTCCAGCCCTCAGCATCCAAGTTCCCAAGGCTTAAAAATCTGCTTTTTGACACAGGGCATGGCTGGTGGGAGCCTTTGTCTAATTAGACCTTTTCTACTCCTTGAAGAGTAGAACAGTAAATAAATTAGCTTGCTGCAGAGTGAGTGTGGCGTGACAGTGTTACTTGTGCTGTGAGTGCTGCTGAGGCAGAGGTAGTGCAGGTTAAGGTAATGTCATGTCAGCAGTCCTGGTGCTGGAAGCAAGGTTGGTGGATTTTGCCCTGGCTTAAGCCATACTATTGGCTTGGGAGATGTGAGAACATTTTGTGTGGATAAACTAGCTGGGCTCAGAGTTAGCCTGAATCATGGAATTGTTAAGGTTGGAAAAGACCTCCAAGATCATGAAGTCCAACCATCAGCCCAACCTCACCTGTTCCCTGGGGCCACATCTACGTGTTTTTCAACTCCTCCAGGCACAGCAACTCTCACCCCTCCCTGTGCAGCCTGTTCCAACCCCTGCCTGTTCCAACCCCTGACTACTCTGTCACGGAAGAGATTTCTCCTGATGTCCAACCTAACCCTCCCCTGTCACAACTTGAGGCTATTTCCACTATCACTGGTAACATGTGAGAAGATACCAACCCCCACTTTTCTCCACCCTCTTCTCAGGAAGCTGTAAAAAGCAGAAAGGTCTCCCCAAGTCTCCTTTTCTCCAGACTCAACAGCCCCAATTCCCTCAGCCTCTCCTCTTCAGCTCCCTCCAGGCCCTTCACTAGCTTCTTTGCTCTTCTTTGCACCCCTTCTAGTTGTCTGAGTGTCCTTGTACTGAGGTGCTGAAAGCTGACTATGAGTGTGTAGGGTACACCTAAAGCAACACATGTGGTGCAGCTAGACCTGACATGACAGCCTGAGGTGAAGGTGTGTAGCTGGAGTGTCAGTTCACCCCATTGACTGCACCAAGTGAAGTCCCCAGACACTGTGATCATAAGGGAACACGGCAGCGCTGCTGTGGGAAAAGGAAGTGGGTGCACTAGGAATAGTAATTCTTCTGGAACAAGGAGAGCAAAAGGACCCACAATTAGAGTGGGATTTGTCTCTGTTCCAGGAGATTTTGACAGCAGCCCAGCTCTTAAAATTCATTGAGGCTTATGGCTGTGAGCAGGGAATGTGCTGCTTCAGCCAGCTTGGGGGCTTCTGCAGAGAGCTTGAACTTGAGAACTGTTCTGGCTGGAGCACTCTTTGCAGTGGTCACTGTGCTGCAGCCCCTGGAGATGTTCACCTTCACGTGGCAATTTGGTGGGGTGAGCTGAGGCATGTCTTGTTACAGGGAAATTCTGTTGGAGGCACAGTTCAACTGGGTTTGTGCCCACACTGCTCACTTTCCAAGGGACTGCTGGACTAAAATTCCACACTCCGTATATCAAAGTGAATGTGGTGCTCTTCCTGGGAAAATTGAGTTTTGAAGTGTCTAAAGAGAAGAAAAATAAATCTTAACTTGCTTTTCCTTGAGTTGTGTAGCTTGTAAAGCCATACTAGTTGCAGAGTTTCACAGGGCTGAACCTGACAGTGACTGATGGGTCTGTAGAGGTGGCTTAGGGCAGCTTCACCCTAAGTGTCCCTTAAGATAATTTTTTAAAATATCTAGCGAAAGCTGTTGAGAAACTGGTAATAGATGAAACTGCAAGCTCTGAAGCCTTTATCTTGCACCGGTGTGAGTGGGGTTCCCACCGTGAGCAGTGTCGGTCTGTTGGAGCCAGGTCCATGGTCAAAGCTTTCAGGTTACAGGCCTCAAATCTCTTGTTGAGGAGGAGAATACATCCAAATAGAATGTTATCAGATGGATATTCACTGCCTCTGCAGTGCTGTAGTACCTGTAATGCTGTGCTAAGGAGGGAAATCATAAAAAAAATACTATCGTAATCATACAATTTTTATGTGATGCCTTTCCTCTCAGTGATACAAATTGGGTTTTTTTTTGTTTGACCTGAATTTCAGGAGAGCTTTACAGCCTTTAGTGCCAGATTGCCAAGACAGCAAATGCTTGTTTATAGTGTCTCTTCTCTGGGTGATCCCTGCCCAGTGCTGCCACTGCTGACACTTGCAGGCTGTAAGACAGACACCACAGCTAGAGTCACAAGAGCAACGAATCACCAAGAGCTTTGAGTCTCTGCTCATTTGTAATTCAGCTCTACAACTCTTGAGGTTTTTGTCCATTCTCAAAAAATTGAGCTTGCTATTTGCACTCCACACTGCTTGTGTTGATCATGAGGGCTTTATGGAGGCTGTGATGGGGACTGCCTGGCCACTGTCATGAGCAGTCTGCAGCCCGCAATAATTACCAGATGTGTAACAAGGCTTCATATGTGTTCTGCTAATAGCCAGATCACTGGCCTTCTTTGAGCCAATTTGCTGATGGAGCTGGTTGCTCCTGTGATGTCCTGCCTTATCACGCTATCTGGGAACAGACCTTCCTGAAGTATTTGCCTCTGACTCCTGTTCTGGCGTGTGGCACATGTCTGTGTTCAGTCAGTCCTTGTTATCCTGTGGTGCTGATGCCTGGACATTTGGAACAAATTAGTGTAAAAGCTGCATTAGCAACTGCTGGATTGGTGTTTACATCTGGATCTTCACATGTTGCTAGTGACCTCTCCCCTAAAAGTATTGAACCACTTGCTGGTTTGAGCTGAGTTTTGCCCCTATTATTGTGACAGCATGGACAGCAGTTGTTTGCTCCTACTGCCCGGCTTCTCCAACACCTTCCAGCAGTCCCTATCAGAACTTGCCCAGCTCTGGTTGCCACAGCTTGGGCAAGTCCAAGAGAGTTCATTCAGTGACTGCCCCAGCTGGTAGCCAGCAAGAGAGTGGTATAAGCAGTAATGCAGGCAACAAACATTCTTAAGGTCTCATGAGCTTGTCTACTGGCACTGTTGCTTCAACCATTACTCTTTGCAGGAGCTGGAGTCTCCACTCACACATGAGTACCTGTCAACACAGAGTGTTTTCCTGGACACACACTGAGTTGTAGCTGTTGTCCTTTTGTTTCCGCACTCTGAGCCTTTTCCCTTCTGCATACCTTTTACCTCACTGTGGGCTATGAAGAGGTTTCCTCATCTTGACTTTGTTTGGGCTGTTGTGTTCTCTCTAGCAATCTGCGGAGCGCTGTGTGAGCACACTGCTGGACCTCATCCAGACCAAGGTCAACTATGTGGTGCAGGAGGCCATTGTTGTCATCAGAGACATCTTCCGCAAGTACCCCAACAAGTATGTGCAGGCAGTGTGAGCAGCTGTGGGAGCTGTACAAGTCAGCCCTGCCTTAACCAGGACTCTGAGGTGGTCGTTGTTGTGGAAAGTGGTGTCAGTTCTGATTTTTAGCTCCTAGTACAGTAGGACTCAGACGTTGGTTCTAGGTGAGGTATCAGCCTGACACAGTGTTAGTTTGAATTGAAAGGTTTTCCTTCCACACTGCTCCATGTTGGTGCTCCGAATAAACCTTAATCAGAAGCTAGTAAAGCTCCTACACACAAAGTCAGCATTAGGCTTCTGGTTTTGCTCTTCTCTAGAAGGTTTGTGTGTAGGGCTATGAAAGTTCATGGTTCTCATGGTCTAAGATCCCAGTCACGTTGTGCTGACCAAAACACTGGTGGCACTCTCCATGGGGTGATCTGTCCAGCTTGGGCAGTGCTCAGCTTCTTTTAAGCTGTTTCTGAGGTAAGGTTTTGTCTTTCCAGCTGCAGAATGTCTTTCAGCAGAGAGTTCATGTTCACCTAAAAAGTAATAGGGGACATTTGCATGTCTCTCTGGCAATTTCTGCTGTCAGGTACAAGATAGATTGTCTGCCTGTGACAGGGATACCCACGCATGGGAGTCAGGGAAGCTAGATAATTAGTGTGGGGTATTGTCTGGATTACAGCAGAGCCTTTGGGGAAGGGTAGTGCCTAGTTTAGAGTTACCAGTCTGAAGATGCCAGCAAGGCTGCAGGATCTGATAGAGACTGGCGGTATGGACTCTTGGTTCCCATTAGCAAAACAGAGGAAGGCAGATGCATCTGCCCATGGGCAGTATTGTTGATTAATGAAACCACAAGCACTTGAGGACCCTGTGAAATTTTAATGCTCAGCTTGGGAAAAGAAAAAGCCTAGGAATATGTTCTGCAGTTGAGTGAAAATGCTACTTGTGTAGAAGACGACGTGATTCAGTGCAGGATTCTCTGGAGGATGATGTGGGCAGAAGTGCAGTTCCACAAGTTGAATTCACTCCAGTAATCCCCCTGTGCTCTGACGAATCAGGTACGAAAGCATCATTGCCACTCTGTGCGAGAACCTCGATTCCCTGGATGAACCAGATGCCAGAGCCGCCATGATCTGGATAGTGGGCGAATATGCAGAGAGAATTGACAACGCAGATGAGCTGTTGGAGAGTTTCCTGGAGGGCTTCCATGATGAAAGTACTCAGGTAAAGCAGTGTTGTGCATCTTCTCTGCAGCACTCTGTTCAGTGTGTGTTGGACTGCTGGTCAGTGCCGTTCCAGTGCTCAGAAAATTCCTCCCAATGAAAACTTCAGTATTTGGCAAAAATAAGACTCTTGGGAGTCTGTAGACTTGCTCTGTTGTCTGTATTTCCAAAACTTCTCTTCTTGGAAGGATTAGAGAGAGCAGGAGGGGTTTCTTGATGCCGCATACTTCTTGGGGAATAACCCTACTAGGGACCAGAATGTGCAGAAGAATCGTGATGAGATGCATGCAGTTGTGGCATAAACCTGTCCCTGATCAGCACAAGTGTTTGCTACAGGAGAGGGTCTGTGTTGCTGTGATGGGTTCAGTGGCAAAGCATAGGGTTAATGCTGTTACAGAGCATAGTACTTGAGTTTCCCAGCAGTAAAGGGTAGTAAGACAGGTGACAGTGCTCAAGGCTGGATGAATTGTCTGAACTCTGCTGTGTCCTTTTTCCCTTAGGTGCAGCTCACCCTACTGACTGCTATAGTGAAGCTGTTCTTAAAGAAACCATCCGAGACTCAGGAGCTGGTTCAGCAGGTCCTCAGCCTGGCCACACAGGTAATCCAGGACACCCAGTCAACCAGAGCCCTTGCAACAGCAGATTGGCCCATGCCTGGTGTCTGCCATCTGCCAGGCCACTCAGTGCAGTCTTCCTGCCAAAGAGGCTCCTCTTAAGAGCTGCTTTGTGCCTGTTCCCATGCTGTCCAGAATCTGCTCTCTCCTTCTTAGCTTTTGCTTCATCCTAATTCCTTCAGTGTTTGAGAATAGTGTAGAGTTTTGAAGAACCAAAATTATTTCTCTGNTTTCATCCTAATTCCTTCAGTGTTCTCCCACCAAATGAGAAGTTGAGAATAGTGTAGAGTTATGAAGAACCAAAATTATTTCTCTGTGAGGTGGCTTGCAGTCAAACATCTGGAGCTATGGCAAGGGGAAAGAGCCTGGCAGAGACTTTGTTCTGTGTAATGGAAAAGCTTAAGCAGTGCTAGGAAACAGAAAACCAAGGTTTGGGTTTCTTTCTTTGCACTTGGATGCTGTGAGGCAGTGTGGCAGCTTTGCTGGAGGCTGTAACAGCAGGTTAAGGTCCCAGATTCATTATGCATGAGGTGCTGAGTTATGAGCTCAGATCACTGCAGGTGGGGCTGGGTGTGAGCTGGCAGACAGAGTGCTGTGGACCTGGAAGACAGAAGAGTTGTCCCAGTGGAACAGATAAGAACACGGCCCATCCTGCACACCCTAGTGCGATGACTGGCATAAAGGTGTGATGGTGTAGTCCAGAAAGAGCAGCTCCTCTCCAGACCTGCTGTGCCAAGCGATACACGCTCTGTCCTGGCTCTTCTGAAAGGGCTGCGACTGCTGCTGAGCAGAAAACCTGAAGTCAGTCACCAGCTGGTCTTTTGTCTGCTTTGCCAAGAAGTCATGACTTCCTGCTACTGAAGAGTAATGTGTGTCCCTTTGGGGGTGGTGCATTGGTCAGCGGCAAGAAATCCATGATCTGCTTTTCCTGCTTCCAAACCTCCTCCAGCTTCCCCCTCCCCTTCCAGGGGGGCCAAGGGCAGGCTGAATCGTTTATCTAAGCTAGCAGAAGAAAGGTACTAAGTGTTAAAACCCGCTGTGCTGAGTCACAAAACACTTAATGGCACCCTAGGAATATAATAGGCGTCTGTTTGTTCTGTGTTTGTCACAAATGCTGATTCAATCTGGCTTCTGCTATTTTATATGAATAATAAGTCAATGCAGGATAACTGGCTGCAAAAAGCCTTGTGCTTCAAGGTCTGATTTCTAGGTAGAGATACTGCTTTTCACCACCATGGGAAAGCAACGACATGTGTGTTTCATTCCCCAGCTTGGGCATTTGCTGTCCTTTGAGTGTCTCTTAGGATTTGTCTGCCCAGCAAAGGACAGGTGTGATTGTCACTGGAGCCAGCTCAATGCAGCCAGCTCTGGTGAAAATAGCAGTAAAACAGCTGGAGAAGGGAAGGACAGATGTGCAACAGATCAAGCTCTCTGGTGAGCCTGTAACCTGATGGGTGGTGCAGAGTCTCTACATCTCCATCACTGCTGTCTGGCACAGGTGGGCAGTCAGACTTGTGTGGGTTCACTGGTACACACCACACAGAGAGGGGAGAATTGGCAGCAGTGTGGAAAAGGAAGATCAGAACTTCTGTTCCAGTGGATTTGATAAATTTTCAAGTCTGATTGTAGAATAAAACCCAGTGACTCGTGAATCTCTGTTTTTGCAATCAGACAGGAGTGTGTGCTCTTTCATGTCTGCCATCGCAGCAGCCCTGCCTGTTCTTGAACTGCGGCCTCAGGCCGGAGGCAGGAAGTCTTGTAGAAGTTGTTAAGGACATAGACGTAGGGTCTAACGAGTCTGAGACTCTGTCATCCTACTGAAAAACAGCACTGCAGAGAAATCATGTTGGTTGACCCAGACATTGTATCTAGGTCCTTACAAGCAAAATGGACTCAGCACACTCAGGCACTTTCCAAACAGATTTTCTGTGTGCCTGAGGATGGCTTGAGACAGTCAGCAGAGAGGCAGGTTGTAGCAGGTTGGCAGCAACATGAATAAGATCACAGAAGAGGAAAAGAAATGCCAAGGAAGAAGAAGGCTAATGACTGTATAGTATGTTGCCACAACTTACAGAGGCATTTACTCTGCTATTTTGTTGATCTGGCGATTAAAAATCCCAGCTCTTGTTTTTGTGAACAGTTCAAACGTTGCACAATGGTGTAAAACCAGTATGTCTCCCTCTCCTCAGAGTGTCATCAGCTGCAAACTATCACTGCTCACTGTGGCTCTGGGCAGAGATGTTTGAAAGAGAGAGAAATAATTAGTGCTTGAGGCAGTAAAGCAGGGTGCTGTTGGCAGCTGAAGACCTGAGGAAGTGTTGTAAACGTGTAGCATTAGCATCTTCCCATACTTTATTAGATACCTGTAAGGCAGGGTAAATAAGCTCTCTGTTGATGTGAAGGACATGGCCTAAGTACTCTCCTGCAGCTCTGCAGCCTCTTTTTGTCCAAGTGCCCTTGGGTAAGCCATCTACCTCCAGGACAGTTTTGTTACAATATGCAGAATCGCACTGCTCCTCACATGTAACAGAGTCATCGCAGGAGAGTTAGGAAAGCAGCTGAGAGCTCTCTGGGTTGGAACACTCGGGGGATGTTTGCTCCCTGCCCAGCTAAGCAGGAAGCTAGCTGCTCATCCATTGGGCCTTGTTTTAGATTTTGGGGTGTTCATCACACTTGGGTTTTGTTAATGCAGTAGAATTGCCGCTTGAGCAACTTAGTGGCTGTGGATGTTGTTCCACTTTGAACCCACAGCTGTTGTGGTGCTTTGTCTCAGGATTCTGACAACCCAGACCTGCGGGATCGTGGCTACATCTACTGGCGTCTTCTTTCCACGGATCCAGTGACTGCCAAAGAAGTGGTCCTCTCCGAAAAGCCGCTGATTTCTGAGGAGACCGATCTGATTGAACCGACTCTGCTGGATGAGTTGATCTGCCATATTGGTTCTCTGGCTTCTGTGTACCACAAACCCCCCAATGCTTTTGTGGAGGGGAGCCACGGGATCCACCGCAAGCACTTGCCAATTCACCACGGAAGGTAAGCTGAGGCAGCCATGGCGATCATGTACAGGTGTGATGGTTTCTTTCTAGAAAAGAATTATTGTTTTTATAAAGCTGTAGTGTTGGGGCTTTTATTGACTGTGTAGGGCTCTGCAGGTGGTTCAAGGGGCCATTTCATTATAGAATTTAATCCTGGTTCTGTAGTTCCTGAGTTCCTGGGTCAGAAGACACAGGCAGTATCAAAGTTCTCATGTAAGGAGAGGCTGGGATGTTTTTTGAGAAGACACTTGCCTGTATGCCTTCTTGACATGAGAGCTGGAACAGGAAGGAAAACAGGAGCTTTGGGTACCTGGCACAAGGGCACGTTTTCAGGAGGGGGACAACTATGGAAAAACAAGTATCTTTCAGAAGAATACTCTTTCCTGTTTTGTAAGAGCTTTTGCCTCAGCAACAGCACAGCTTTGCAAGCCTCACTTGGGCAGAATAATACCAGCTTCCTGGAACAGACAACCGCAGGGCTCCTTTGCTGCTGTAATATGACATGGGGAAGGATGGTATAACTCCTTTTCTCACTCAGTGCCTGTAAACCAAGAGGAGTGTAACAACTATTGAAGCCCCATCACTAAAAACTCTTCAGGCTTAAAAGAAGATGGCTAGACTGGTAATGGTTCTGTCTGACCTTTGGGGCTGGGGAAAAATACTTTGGCTCATTGTCTGGAGTTTTAATGTTCCCTCATGATCATGATCCCAGCAGTGGGTGAGGTCTGCAGGGACAGGCAGGACTATAGTCCCAGGCTGTTGAGCCTGTTCCCATGGTTCTTTGTTCAGGTAAGCAGTACTGTTTGCAGTACCGGTATTAATTGCAAACCTAAGTGTGCTTTTCAGCAGAGCCTCTGCTCTGGGCTTACCTCTTAATAATATTCCCAAAGTGACATTTGGAGTGCTATTTTTTGCTGTTGCACTGATAAATCGGAATGCAATGCTGCTCCTTTTCTATTTTCTGACACTACTTCATTGCTATTCTTAGCAACTAAAGCTATTTCTGCAATGACTAGCTTTGCGAAACCGGTTTGTTTTGTCCCTGCCTAGGATATCAAGGCTGGCTGCACTGACCCAGCTGTGGCTGCTTTCCACAGCTGCCTCTCCCAATCAAAGGTTTGCCTCAATAGCAAATGAGCTGGAGCAGGAGTAGACACAGTCTTCAGCGTTAGCAGCCTTGCTGTTTGCTGCTTGTTGAGGGCACTACAGAAGGTAACATTTATGGCGATTTAGTCAGACTGAGGAATGCAGTTTTTGCAAGGAGCAATCCTTTTACTTGCTTCTTGTGTGTGGTGTGTACGTGACTCGACTCCTGTAGCTCATGCCGACCTCAAATCTTTTCTGACAGTAGCAGTTGTCATCTGGTGGTGTTTACTACTAAATTGCACATTATTTCAACGTAAAACCTTCAGGCCTCAGTCAGCAGTGGCAAGCCAAGGAAGCCAGTGCTGGGGGAACATCTGAAGGGTGCTCACCAGAGCGTGCTGCATACTGATGTACCGCTCCAGCCCGTGCAGTAAAGAAGTGAGTAGTGTTACTTAATGGCACCCCAGGCTGCTCCAGTGTGAGCTCACCTCATAAAAAGTCCCCATGGTCATGGTTTCCATTTTCTTCTATTAGCAGAAGAACTGTAAAACCTTACAAGGTGATACAGAGGCCTCCTTTTACCATGGCATGGTGTTCTAAACAGCCAGGAGTGTTGCAGTGAGCACCTTCTGCAGGAGCTGGGTTGTGCAGAGTATGGGTTTGTGCAGCCCATATGGTCTTACTGTTACTAAGAAATTGGTTTCCTCTTCCACATGCTGAATGTACATGAAAAGATGCACAGAATTCTGTCAGGTTAAGGCAAATTGAAGGTGTCTGATGAAACATAACTTCCTCACCTATTGATTTGAGGTGATCTGCATTACTTGTGCACTCCAGCAGTGACTAGTCTGGTGACTGAGGTTTTCCTTCACACTGCACAGTGGCAGAGAGGTGGAAGCGTGGCTGTGTAGAGGTGTCCACAAGGGCTGTGCTATAAGGTAGTGTTGTCTTTAAGATGGGCGGTGGTGCTGCTGTGTTGGTTCTGCACTTAGGAGTCCATTATGGGTGGCAGAATGTACTGCACTGCATTTTGTTTCATTTCATTCTTGTTCAGAACAGTGTAGGTCAGGTTTCTTTCGGCTCCCAGCTGATGGCAATACCTACTGAACAGATCACAGATGGTGAGATGTTTCTGCTGCTTCAGTAAGCCCAAGAGTTGCAGATGAATCCTAAAGGTGAGGAAGAAAATCTCCTGATTGCTTGGCAGTGTCTGCTCATGTGATGGAACCCACCACCCCTGCTCAGCTCTTATGCAGCTGGGACATTTGGGGGGGAAGGAGGAGTCTACTTGGGCAGGAGTTCCTATTGGTGGCTGCGGGAGATTTTTTTGTACTGGTTCAGGTTGTGCATCCCTTGTGACACCAAACATCTGGGAACCACTGGAGGATGAACTTTAGGAGGATCAGACCTCCCACTAGCAAATCTAACTGCCAGCCACTGGCCAAGACTGGGAGGGAGAAAGCTTATATTAAGTGGGTTTTGCCAGTTATATTTTCTATTCATTCCTTTTTTTCCAAAGAAAAGACAGAGTTGTTGATGGAAATCTCTTTGAAGAGGCCGATTCTCTACAGGAATGGGAAGGTTTAGGCGTTGGGGTTTTGATACGAGCTGACTTGGCTTTGTCCTTTCCTGATTTTTTTGTGGTGCTTTGGGACAGCTGCAGTTACACAAGACCTTGAAGGATTGCTTTATCTCCATCAGCAGAGGGATGAGTAAGTGTTGAAGAGGTGTAGTGTTAAAGGGATTATATACTGGGAAGGCACCCAGAGTTTGCAGTGCCGGCGTGTGCCTCTGCTTCTCCACGCTGTTCTCCCTGTTCAGTGGCTGGGGGTGGCAGTCGATCAGAGTAACCACTTGCTCTTCAAAAATGTTGTAGCTTTCTGTTCAGCATCCTTGTAAGCCTTGCTGAAGGCAGAAGCAGCAAGGGCAACTAATATTAGTCCTGTTAGGGGTCTAAAGCTCTTAATGCAAAGCAGCTTTCAACCCTTTCTGTCATTGCCCGGTAACTAACTGGCTCTGCAGTCCTCTCTATCTCCTGCTCTTGGCACTGGTGTTGGGAGCAGCTTATACTCTGCTGCTAAAGCTTTCCTCTTGATAACTTAATGAGGAGGATCGTGGCTACTCAAAATCAGGAGCCACTGCCCTCCAGGAGAGCCCCAGTACTCAGCCTCTTATGAGGATGCAAGTTGTTGTGGTGTCCATGGGCAGTTACCTGCTGGCTGCATCTGCAGGTACTTCTGGCAACGGGGTACAACACGGATTTAAAGTTACCTAAACTATTGGTGTCTCTGGATTTAAGGAATAAATACATGGTGATGAGATCTCCAGGACCTACAGTCACTCTTCCTTTCTTTTTTTTTCTCCTTCTTGTAAAATTCAGTGGCAAGCAAATGCAAAAGATAGCCAGGTTGCGTACGATGAGTAATTTTAGGAGCAGTGTAATGAACATTTCTAGATAGGTCATCAGCATGCCTGCAGACTCTCAGAAAAGGAAATTATTGATAGAGGGAAGGAATCAAGTTTAGATTGAAGTCTTTAATTAGAGAAGAGTTGTGGAGCTTGGTGTGGGTCTGCAGAAGGTGATGAATCCAGTTCTGTGGGGAGTGACTGAGTTTGCACTGGTTAGAGTGAGAGCTCAAGTTTTATCTGTGTTAAATCTCTGAGTAAATCTGGATTTAGGTTATTTTTCCCCTCTGCAGATTTCTTCTGAGCAGGGATATCATTATTTTCAGTGCTAAGGGCTCAGTATGTTAGAGGGTTTTGTGATTCTCAGGGTGGGCAGGTTTCACACCCTGAAGGTTCCCTTTCCTGAACTGAAGTGCCTGGAAAGTTGTTGCTGAAAGCACCAGGACACAGCGTCCTGTACATGGCAGAGGTCACATCAGCTGCTGGGATCAACTTTGGACTGCCTTCTGCTCATGAGCCACCTCTTGCTGTGTTTCCCCATTCTGGAAATCTGGGGCTCGAGACTAGAGGTGACTAATATTTCTCTCTTCTGCTTCTTCTTTCACCCCTAGCACTGATGCAGGCGACAGCCCTGTGGGCACAACGACCACTACAAACCTGGAGCAGCCACAGGTCATTCCATTGCAGGGTGACCTTCTGGGTGACCTCCTTAACCTGGACCTGGGACCCCCAGTAAATGTTCCCCAAGTGTTCCCCATACAACAGATGGGTGCTGTGGACCTCCTGGGAGGAGGACTGGACAGCTTGGTAAGCACCATCTTCTTTAGCCTCAGCTAATGTGAAATAATTGGAGCTGTGCTTAGCTCTGCAAAGCCTTGATCATTTGTGCCTGTAATGCTTGATCACTGAGCTCCTGTTGCTGAGTCCTGGAACTCTGAGATGATTTAACCAGGGGCATTGTACTGTTGTAAAGTGATGCTGCTGCGTGCTGGAGAATCCCCATGGTCAGCAGCCATGTTTGTCCCACACTTTTGTCTATCAGTAGAAGAAAACCCAAGAGTTGTTGTAAGGTTGTTAAAGGTTCCACTGTGTTGTAGTTGCTCTAGCCCCCCGTTTCAAGAAGGTGTTTTTCCTCCTGCTTCCCAGCCCTACTGAATTTCCATGCAGATCTCACAGGGCTGAGGGTTGTAGCCCTGTGTCATCCTGCTTGTACACTTTCCAGAGGATGTCATGGTTTGATATAGGTGTTTTACTTGCAGTAGGGTCAGAGGTGAGGCACCCTGTGTAGTCCTTGCCATGCCGCAGCTGCTCGTGAGGAAGTGTTCTAATCCTTACAAGGTCAAGCTCTTCTGGAGTAATCTGCTGCATCTGCTCTGGGGTATGAGCTGCAGTGGGGGTCACTCAGCAAGGAGACTGTGGCAGTGGAGAGGAGCTCAGTGCTGCAGTCTCACACTGGTGGCTGTCAAGCAGTGAGAAGTGGTGAATGTGATGATCAACCTGGGAGACATTCAGGGGTGGAGCACAGCATAGATCCCCAATACTTACAGTAGGAAGCAGTTTAGGTACATTTGCACCATGTAACCTGAGTGAAGCAATGGTTTTCAGAGTTGCAGTGGAGCTGTCTTGCTTTGGCTGGAGGTTTGGTGTGTGAGGAGCTGGGCTGGCTTATCCCAGCACCTGGCTGAGATCCACCAGCAGTTTGAGTCAAGCTCTGAATAACAGAGACGGGAGGCAGCTGGATGAACCCCAGCACAAATTCATGTTTGTCAGATAGGTTTTTAAGCTGCCGTAGTGTATTAGAACAGACATTAAGCACCTCCAGCTCCAATGTTTCATGAGCTAAGGGTGGCAAAACAACCTAATACTGCAGGGCATCATGCTCAGAGGTCAGATGTGCTGTCCAAGCAGCAGTTTGGTTATTAGCAGGGAGACTGTCCTGATTATTTTATACTGGGGAGATGGGGAGATTAGGGAAGGTGTTCAAGCTGGATTTGCTGGGGCAGCAGCCAGTAAGCCCAGTGTCATGGCTTTTGCAGCCTTTGTCCTGCATGGCAAGATAGGCTATGAGGAATCCAGGTTCTGCATTGTGTTACGACACTTCAGAGAGCAGCAGTAGCTCCACACGGGTATGAATTCCTGTCTACACTGTCTTCCCAGCCACTTAGAGTAGCCCATTGCTTCTCATTAGTGTCACAGGCAAGTAAATGGATGCAGCAGGAGGACTAGAACTTGGTTTGGGGAAGGAGCTGTCTCACAGTAGGCATCAGTGGGCTTAATTTAGTGACCCACTCTGGCAACAGAGCTGGTAGTTGATAAGGTGGTTCCAGGCTTTTACTTCCTGTTTTTCCCAAGCCTAAAGCAAATCCACGAGCCTGTGGAGTATGATCCAGGTGATCATGTCTTGGCAGGGAGTAGCTGTGTGGGCAGCACTGTTTCAGCTGCATTATTGGGTGGGGTAAGCACTAGAAGGTATCTGAATGCTGGTGGATTCCACTTCTCCCCAGGACACTTTCTGTTGAAGTGCTGGTGCCTCAGGTATCCTGTTCCCTCACCTGTATAAGTGAATCTTTTTCTTGGTAAATCTCTCTATCACTTTTTTCTTCCCTAATAAGGGTGAGAGTGAATGTGATCACTTAGTTTGTTGTTGTGGGCACGTGTTTAACAATTCTCAAACTGAGTTAACCCTCACCAGGTATTAGCTAGTTGCTAGGCAGAGTCTCCTGACTGCAGGGCAAGCCAAGGGGCTCTGCGTGTGGATCTTGGGCTCTTATCAAGTCATGTGTGTGCATGGTGCCGAAGCACAGCCCCAGGATGCAGGCACACATGTGCCCAATGCCAGTGTTTGTGGAGGGGGTGAGATGCGTCCCCTGGAAATGTTGACCTCTTCACCAGGGATCAAAAACAGCTGGCAGCCAGGACTGGCAGTTACTTGAGCTGCTTGTGCAGTCAATTAGTGTGGTCAGAGACTGAAATACAATCTTCTTCCTCTCCCCTTATCAGTGTACTGCCTGTCAGTGTACCAGTAAACATTCAGGCTGTTGGTGTAGCCATTGCTTCCTCCTTCTCCTCTAAATAACCTATGCGCACACTTCCCTTATGTTCTGTTGCTGCCTGATTTATTCTCCTCTCAGGTTTCCCTCTGTGTTCCTCTTAAAGGCTTTTTTACTGTGTTGTTAAGGCTGAAGGCTTCCTCTTGCATGAAGTGTGAGTTGCACTGGGCAGCCCCTCTATTCTCCTCACACCAGAGTTTACTTTACTTGGGGCTCTTGTGCTACCACAAGGAAACCCTGTGTGCTGGGCAGTGCCAGAGCAGTGTACTCCTCCAAGTGCTGCCTTTGGCTTTCTTTTCCCACCCCTTCTGAGCATCCAGAAACCAAGTGTGATTGGGATCCGATCTAAAGAAGGGTTCACTATGTGTTTTCCCCAAGAGGAATTTGTCTGGTGTGATTTTTTTTCTTTTAAGGCTCCCAGTGATGGAGTTGGTACCACCTCTGCTGTTGATCCCAGTTCTCTGCTTATCACCTGCAGATAGATCCCTTTTGGATCTGAGGTGACCTGAAAGGAGACAGTGGAGGAATGTGAGATACTGGAGTGCGATGCATCGTCTGTGCCTTTGGCAGCATCTCCGCCTCAGCAGGAACATCAGTTGCTCTACTGCCAGAGCAGAGCAACCCCAAATCCCACTTCCATTCCCTAGCAGCTCTCTGATGTGTAAAAAAGCCTCAAAAAAGCTCCTCTGTTAGAGTGGGAGAAAATGGCTTGAGATGTGCTTGAGTTGATGCATGAAATGATGGTCTGTGCTGCTATGGTCAGATTGCATCAGTGCTGGAAGTGTCTCAAAGGCAGCTGAAGGTCTGGAAGAGGCTGCTGAAAGCCATTTTGTCACTTGTTGCAGCTCTCATGTGTTGGTTCACTCCTCCTTGTCCGCCGAGGGGCCCTGTCTGTCTCCAGAGGGTAAAAGTCCCAACAGGACAGACCCAAAAGGATCCACAGCAGGATTAACTCCCATGGCAAATGTCATTCTGCATTTCCATTTCTTCAGCTGGTGGGGTTTTTGCTTCCAAGCACTGGGAGTAGAGCCTACTCACTGGGAGTAGAGACTGGATAAGCACCCAATTCATATTGTTTATTCAGATTTTCCTCAGCATTGCTTGATGTTTATCCACTTATCCATGTGATCAGTGAGGTTCCAGCTGCTCGATAGGTTAATGTCTTGAGCAATTTCTTGTATGGCCATGGTGAGCCCTGGAACGGGTGCTGGTGCTGACCATTTAAAGAAAAGGCCTTTAGTACAAGAACAAGATCTGCTTTCTTCAGATTCAGTGTATGACTTACGGAGAGCTGTTCTTCAGTAAATGGAGCCACTGGGAGAATTGGCTCTGCTCCCCAGTTGCTACCCTGGGCAGATCTCACTGTTCTCTGTTTTGCTTTCTCTTCTGTAAAATGGTGACCAAGGCCAGTGTAACAGAGCTGTTTGAGACCTCTGTCTTCACAGTACACAGCAGTGGTACCAGTCACTCGTGGAAGAAGGAAGAGCTGCTGGGGCGGCAGAGTGCCTGATGAAGGGCCGTGTGTGCTGAGATCTGCAGTTTGGTGCTTTTCCCCATCACAGGTCACAGTGGGCTCCTGAGTGGCTGAACTTGACACAGATCATAGGCAGTCCTCCAGCTCCTGGACTACTGTTGGTGCAGCACTTCAATAGAATCACAGAATTGTTCAGTTGGAAAAGACTTCCAAGATCACCAGGTCCAACCATTAACCCAACTGTTCCATCCCACCCCTAAACCCTGTCCCTGAACTCCAGATCTCCACAACTGTGAAACATGGCCAGGGATGGCAATTCAACCCCCCTCACTGGGCGGCCTGTGCCAAGGCCTGAAAGCCCTTTCCAGGAAGAAGTTTCTCCTTAGGGCCAACCTAACCTTCCCCTGGGGCAGCTTGAGGCCATTTCCTCTTGCCCTGTTCCTTCTTCCTTGATAGTAGAGATCAACCCCTACCTCTCTCCCTTCCTTGATAGTAGAGATCAACCCCTACCTCTCTCCACCCCCCTGTCAGACAGTTGCAGACAGCACTAAGGTCTACCCTCAGCCTCCTTTTCTCCAGACTAACCACCCCCAGCTCCCTCAGCCTCTTTACAGGGTTTGTTTTCCAGACCCTTCCCCAATCCTGTTGCCCTTCTCTGGACCCTCTCCAGCCCCTCAATGTCCTTCTTGTACTGAGGTGCCCAAAGCTTTGTAGGATGTCCATGTTGTAATGATCCAGGATAATTTTGGTTTTAAACCATTGTGTGTTCATTTGTTCTGAGCCACCCCCTGAACTGGGAGAGCTGTGCATTGCTCAGCACATTGTGCTGCTGCCTGTGAGGCGCAGTGTTTAACGGGAGCAGGGCAGCATGGCCAGGAGCCAGGGAGGCTGGCTAGCTTCAAAGCCAGGGCACTAAATCTGCAGGCACAGACAGGCTTGGATCATCTGTTATGTAAGGATTTTATTTAATACTCTAGCCACTCATCTACAAGGATATTATTGATTTAGGGCTGGCCAGTCAGACTGATTTATGACCTGAATTGTAAAGCTGTTTGGTAAACGCACGGTATCCACAGCTTCCTGTAATTGCTGGACTGGTTTGGGCTGTTCCAGGTGGAGCTGTGTCCCATTATGGAGTTAGATTGGACATAGGTTGATCCCAGGGGTCTCTTCTGCCTGGTTCTGGATGGTGTCTCACCACTGTGCTTGCTGTGGAGGGTGATGAAGGACTGGGACCTGAGCTCCTGCTCACCCTATCCTGCAGGGTGTCCTGGGCTCCAGCACAGACCGCTCCAGCAGTCCTAAGTGACAGCCCCATCCAGAGGGCTGGTGAGCAGGGGCTGCTGCTGTCATTCTCTTCCTCTCTTAACTGCTTTCAAGCAGAGTTCATGGTCTGACCTTAGTGGACCACATCCTGGCTTGTTGAGATTGATTTGATTAGGGACCCAGCAATGTTTCATATAACCCCAAACATCAAGTCCTAAGTTAATTCATCTATTCAGGGTAGGAAGCCTCACATTGTGGTGGAAGCCCCAAAGCCAGGCGCAGTCTGCCTTGGGTGCCAGAATTCCCTCCTAGCTCTGTGGTGACTTGGACAGTGAAGTGTTTATCAGCACGGGCTGGGACATGATGTGATTGAGAGCAACCCTGTGAGCAGGACTTGGGGTACTGCTGGATGAAAAGCTGGACATGACCCAGCAATGTGTCCTCACAGCCCAGACAGTCTGACGCATCCTGGGCTGCATCAGAAGTTGTGTGACCGGCAGGTTGAGACAGGTAATTGCCCCTTCTGTTCTATTCTGGTGAGATCCCACTGTAGGTTCAATACAAGGTGGACCTGAACCTTTTGGAACTGGGTCAAGAGGAGGATCACAGAAATGATCAGAGGGCTGGATCAGAGAGTTGGGGTTGTCCAGCCTAGAGAAAAGGTGTCTCCAAGGGGAGCTTATTGCAGCCTCTCAGTACTTAAAGGGAATCTTCAAGAAAGTCAGGGAAGGACTTGTTAGCAAATCTGACAGGAGGTGATAGTTTGAAACTCAAGGAGAGGAGATTTATACTTTGTATAAGGAAGACGTTTTTTGCAATGAGGGTAGTAAAACAATGGAATGAACAGATTCCCCAGGGAGGTGATGGAGGCCCCATCCTTTGGGACATTCAAGGTCAGGCTGGATGAGGCTCTGGGCAACCTGCTCTAGTTGAAGGTGTCCCTGTTCACTGCAGGGATGTTGGACTAGATGACCCATGAAAGGTCCCTTCCAACCTTTTCCAGTGTGAAAATGTCCTTGTGAGGTCAGCCCCAGCACATGTTCATGAAGTAGATGTGATGCTTCTCCAGGAAGCTACTCCAGCCTCAGACAAGTTGCTGAATGTCTCTTCATCTGAGCTATTCGGGTTTGCTGAGCTGCAAAGGACATCTGTTAGAATTCTTGACACAGGGCTTATGTCCTGGAGCAGCATTGACAGGGAGCAGGAGCTTTTCTGGCGGGTTGCTCATTCGTGTCCCTTGAAGGCTGTTGTTGCTGTGGCAGTGATAGGCTGCTGGAGCTGGTCAGTACTTGGTTTCATTTGCTGCTGGAAACCATTCAGCATCATGGAGCACTAGCTGTTAAGTGCTGCTGAAACTAGTGGTATTGGCAGTGTGACCTGTCATACACTACCTGTGACATGGTTCTCCTTGGTTAGAACAGTAGCCCTTCAGCTCTCCAAGCCTTGACTTGATAGGTCAACAGACTTATAAAACAGGTAGTGAAGGAGGTACTCTGTGCGAGCCATGGCAGAGTCTGCAGTAAGATGTCTCCTACTTGTCAGGAGATTTGAAGATGCAGCTGTATGATCTGTCCTGCTTTTAAGATGTCTCTGACAGGATTAGCCCAGTCAAGTACCCTGCTAGCAACTGTGCTCTGAGTGCCTCAGTCAGCCCCCTGGTCTGATGATCATTGGGTAAAATGCCTAGTGTTCCGTGCTGCTGTCACTAAGTGCCTGCTCTCATCCAGTAGCTCCTTGGGCTGTTCTGCTTAACTCTTGGATTGGGCCGAGAGGGAGGGAGGACAGGGCTGTTGTACCCTGTTAACCCCTGAATTCTGTAGCTATGAAACACAGCTGCTCTGAGAGACCTGGCTGTTCTGTGGACAGACTGCTGAGCAGTGGTTGCAGCATCTGTCCCTGGCTCCACCTGCTCTCTGAGTTTTTTACTCTCCAAATGCCTCACGTCATCTTGCAGAAGTGATTGTAACCTCTCCAGATCACATGAACACTTCAGCAGAGTCGCTTCATTACAAGCTGCTATTAAGATGCAAATAAACCCTCCTAATGCAGTAACTCCAGCATTCACTTCATAAGTCAGTGTAACTGCCTGCCCAGAGCTGAAGTTACAGGGCAAACGCTCCTCAACTGCAGAGCAGCTGCAATACTGTCTGAGCCAGCCAGTGCAAAGTGATAGTTCTGGTTTGGTGGATACAGGGTCAAGCCCAGCTTCTTCTTGAGACCCATGTGGCTGCTTGAGTGCTGCCATGCTGGGTGGGTTTGGAGGGAATAACGACAGTTGCTGCTTGAAGAACTTTCTGTTTGGTGGCCAGGGGCTCCCAGTTCACCCCCTGCACATCTCCCGAAGCTGGCACTGTCCTGAACAGCAGCTTTGTGGGCTTCAGCAAGGGGCAAGTCTGCCAGCTTTGTGCTCAGGATTAGGACTTTGCAATGATAGTTGTTCATCTTAGTCATCAAGGACAGCCCTTGCCCATCCCACCTTCACAGCAAGCGTTTCAGCCTGGCTGGGGATGACAGCTGTTTGCAGGTGGTCCTCTCCTCCTCGGAACTGTTGCCTGCTCTCATAAAGCAGGCTCTTGTCATCCTCCCAACAGCAGTGGCTGTGCCTGCCTGTGATGTGAATGGAAATGGTTAACCAGAGCTGCCAGCCCTGGGGAATTGGTTCAGCAGCACTTTACATCTGACTAATATCTGCTTCTTCTCTTCTGCACTCTGCCTGTCACTCCAGATGGGAGAGGACACTCCGTGGGTAATTGGTTCCTGTTCCCTCTGTCTTTTTCTTTCCCTTTTACACACACTGCTGTCACTGTCTTTTTCATTCGTTTGAGTTTGGGGTAAAATTAGGTCCTGACCATTTGGCAGAAGAGCTGGCTAAACCAGACTTGTAGATCCTGGATGGGAGAAGCACTGGTGCTGTGGGAGGGTTGGGAGGATAACAGGCAAGAAAAATGGAGAAGGGGGCTTCTGTGACCCTGCAATGAGCAGTGTACCCTGGATCTGATGCAAAGCCTATAATGTTTTTGTTAACCTTCCTCTCTGTGTTGATGTGGTGTCACTGCTCTTTTCACTGTGTAGGTAGAGGCAGCTCTGCCGGTTGGGACCTGGGGAAGTTGCCAGCTCCCTGGACCTCTGCAGTTTCCAAGCACACATCTGCAGCGTTTGGTCCTGAGCCCAGGAGCCACAAGAGGCAGGCTGCTGCCTGCAGACCCCCGTGAGCAAAGCAGGGTGTCGGGAGGAGCAGTTAGAGCCTCCTGGCATTGGAGGGAGATTATTTTTACCACAAAGTATGAGATCTCTGGAGCAGTCTAGAAATGTGAGGCAAGGCTGAAACCTCTTTGAGCCAGTGAGTGGTTTTTTTTCCTGCCTTGTAGGCAGTGAGAGCTGGAGTCCTCAAGACAAAGCAGTAAATCCCCATACTCCTGTCCCCCAAGGCCAGAGAACTAAGGAGAGTGAAAGACTTGCAGATAGTTTGAAGAACCCCAGTATGTCATTCCTTCCTCCTGCACAGCGGAGATATCAGTGTAAGGGTTTGGTTGAGGCTGGGTTCCTTGTCTGCAGCCTCTTATGATGAGTGTGGTAGGAAATGGTAGAACAGTTAACATTTGGCTCAACTGTGCAGAGTTATTCAGTCATTTCCATAATATCCTTTGTAAAGTGTTTGCTGCTTGATAAACCAGTCTTTCTTCTGCTCCTGACACCAGTTCCACAAATCCTCCCTGAAATCCTCCCTGCATACAAGAGCTGGAAGTGAACTGGATTCTTTACATTCTTTTTTTTCCTCTGGACTTCATGGGCTGTCAGTATAAACTGTGTAGTTCTTCTGCCTGCAAGACTATGAATAGGGATGAGGTGTAATAGTTGCATTTATTACTCCTCAGTGAGCCAGTAACAAGCTGTAAATGATCTGATCCAAACCATGGCTTGGCTGAGAGAGTGATCTGCAGAACAACCCTCTGCCAGGCTGCTTCGATGTGGAGACCTGACAACCTGATCCTCAATAATCACTGGATTTGCACCCTCTGGCTGCACTTTTTAACCCTTCATTGATCCTTCCTTTGACTTGGGAATCACCCACTTTTACTTGGTGTCTCTTGAGGAAGCTAAGAACCAGACTTGCCCAGGGCTCTACTGGGGGTGGCAGGAGGGGGAACTGCTGTGTAAAGAGGTAGCTGTTGCAGAAGATGTTCTATACACTTATGACCTCAAGTAGAGAGAAACTGAGTCTCTCACAGGAAAAAAGCTCTTAAGGCTTCTTAATGAAAGGCAAGTTGTGTGTGATTTGTACTTGTCTGACACCTACTTATGTCAGCTTATTGCATCAGATGGCTCCTGTGGGGACTGGGGGAAGGAGAGATGCCAGGGCACAGGAGGGGGATCCAGAACAGCTCAGGGTTTTGTCAGATTTTATGGGGGTTTTGGATTTAGTTATCATCTACTAAGTCACTGTCTTGCAACTTTGCTGCTGTTCTCAAGGCATTTTATCCTTTTTATCTGCGCTCTGAGGCAACGAAGAAGGAAGCTTTATGGTATTTCTTGGCCACCATAAAAAACATTTGCCCTGAGATCTCCCGGGGAAGAGGCCATCAAAGACCAGAACAAAGTTGAATTTCCCAGTCTTCTGAGCAGAGGAAAAAGGATGGAGCCATTTCAGCTCTGAACACAGGCACTCCTGGAAGCTGCTGCTGTAGCTGTGTGGTGCTTTTCCAGTGTCTTTCCCCATCAGTGGATATTTGAACAACTGCTGAGAGCCTTTGTTGACCCAGTTTGTCAAATGCTTTTTTTTAAAACTCACTTCCCAGACCCTAATGAAATTGAAGAACAGAGCAGTCTGTGAGGCAAGCTGTGGCATTCTGATCAGCCAGTCCAGCCTTTTCCCCGTGGGCTGACTCCTACCTTACTCTACACTTGCTTCATCCTCTCTGCACTTTGTCAGGGCATGAGCCTTGTCTGAATGTGTCCAAAAAACCCACCACACCAGGAAGATAACTACTGTGGTCACCTGAGCCAAATCTGGGACACAGGCAAGTCTGACAATGTCTCTGTAGTGAGTGACCCCTGCAGACCTGTGGATGTTTCCTCCTGGCTGTCAGTCTTCCATCAGGTGCTTTATCAGTCCTCCCAGGAGTGATGCTGTGCTCACAAGCACAAGGCTGTCCTGATCACTGAATTCTCTCCAGCATGCAAAATGTTGTGGATGTTTAAAAATGGAGCTTTGCCACAGAGAAAGTGGTCTGGGAGTTGGTGGTTGGACAGGTTCAGTGTGGGAGGGTTGGCAGGAGGATTCTAGAGAGAGTTCAGCATTGATGGAGGGTGATGTGGGTGGTTTGTTGTGGCTCTTTCAGTCACTTCGAAGTGTAGTGGTGTAGCTTGGTCAGGGTTGCGACTGAGATGTCCCTAGTGCACCCTAAGGCCTCTCTACTATTTGAGAGGCCTTTGAGTTGGTTTTCATCTAAGAAAGAGGGGAGCATCTTTGAAGGGAAAACAAAACCCATCCATCTGAGGTGTTGAATAGCCAGCAGATGTCTGACTCTGTATTCCTTGTTACTGACAAGAGCCACGTGGCAGAGGAACATAGCCGAGGTGCTTTGTGTGTTCCCATGGTTGGTAACTGTTCCCTAAAAAAGAGCAGCTTTCAGGGGCTGAGCTTGCTCTTGGTTTTAGTTTTATTCCATTTCAGTTACCCTCCCTAGGTTTTAGAAACTGCTCAGGATCCAGTGTGGTAGGTTGAAGGGAAAGTACTGAGGCATGAACAGCTGCACAGAGCTCTTGGTGCGGATGACAGGCACAAGAGGGGATGTGGTTTTGCTCCTGTTAACCTGCAAAACATTCCTGTCCACAGTAGATGTGTGAGGTGGTTCTCTCTGTGCACAAGGCAGCCCCAAAGATCTCTGTTCCCTGCGCTTTCCCATCATTGCATTTCTGACTGTCCTATGCCAGGTGACAAGGGGACATGCTCAGCAGAACAGAGTGGCTGGCTGGGCTGCACTTCACCAGCTGGCACTTGGCTTAAATGAACTCGACCTTTCTCTCCTCTCTCTCCTTCTCTCTTTCAGCTTGGCAGTGACCTTGGCGGGGGCATTGGAGGAAGCCCGGCAGTAAGTGCCATTCCATTTTTTTCCCCAATTTAAAAAGCTGCTCAAAGCTCAGGGTTTTTCAGTACAGTCTCACCTGTTACGTGCTAGAAGATGCTTTAAATCCCTGAAGATGTTTGAAAATGGATAAATGCAACTGAAACCACAGTCCCCACCTATGTCGCTTTGAATGCAGCTGTGAATTGGGCTTTCCTAAGGACTACAGCTGTTGACTCTGTTGAGCTCTTCTTTCTCAGAGCTTTTTAGTTAACACTGGCAGTAGCCCAGTCCTTGTGCCATTGCCTTGGTTAAAGCCTCTCTGCGCACAAAGCCTGTTTTGCTGTAACCCTAACCCAGTGTCACTGCAGGCTTGTGTGAACTCGGTGCTTTTCTCCTTCCAAACACCACATAAGATTTTTCTTGGACCTCAGGATTGGGTGCTCAGAACTTTCCTACTGCACGTGGTCAGTGCTGAACTCTACCTGCCCCTGGCCTCCTTCGGTGCCTGTGCTTTGGGTGGCCTGGTGCCAATAGTAGTGGGAGAAGATCCCACTGCTTCCAAAGCACCTTTGGCTTCACATGCATACCAGCTTCTTCCAGGAGAGCACAGGGGGAAGATGCAAGATGACTTGGAGATGTGGTGGGCTGGAGGGACTGTGCCTCCAAGCCCACAGCCAAAAGCAGGCTCCTGCAGAAAACTCAAGTCCCTCTTGCTAGTGAGGGAAGCAAACTCGATCCTGGAGTGAGGGCTTTTCAGAGACCTTTGTATGGCTGCAGTCATTGTTTCTCCTTCTTTCTCTGTGAATCTTGCATTCTTTTCTGTTTTCAGCATGAAGGCAGAGCACAGCTGATGGGACAGTAAACCTGTAGCCTTCAGGCAGTACCCACTGGGGGGTGGGGAAAATACTCTGTAGGATCATATCCACAAAGCAAGATCTCTGCCTCCCTGGGCCAGCATCCCCCCAGCAAGCCACTCCATACAGCCCCTAGTCCTCCCTGTCCTCAGGGTTGGTTGAAATACCTCATCTCAGGCAGGTTCCTGAACACAGCACAGCAGTGAGACTTCAACCCCAGACCTACCATCGGTGTTTCCTATCACCTGCTGTGCTTGTTCTGCTTGTTTCTGGGCTGCTGCCTGGTGGACCTTGTTCTTCAGCGTGTGATTCTTCCTGTACCCAGTAAGGAGGAGAACGTGGGAGGCTGAACTGGGGTACTACTGTCCCCTGTGTAGCTGGGCACCTAAAGATTAATATTCCTGGTTTGGAAGAATTGCCCTACTTGCAGGAAGGTTGTTCTCTGGCAGCCAGAGGCAACTGTTTCTGCCTCATGTAATAAACTTCTAGAGCCTGGTGCTGAGGCTGCAGAGCTCTGGGAGCAGCATGGTTCTGCCTCCCTTGCAAAATCTTACAGATTCCTAAAACCTGCCATGCCTGGGGGGATTTGAAGCTTTCTCTCTTTGCCCTGGGTTCAGGTAGGGTAGATCCACGAGACATACAGTAAAGACCAAGTATGAGACCAAGAGACAGAGAAGATTCCTCTACAGTGGAAGTAGATAATGGGAGCTATAAAAAATGTGAAAGCTGTTGCATGGCTGAGGTGACAGCCAAGTGCAAAGATTCGTTGCCAAGAGCTTTGGAATTCAAATGCATTATTTAGCACTATTGATAATTCAGCGGGGAAGCTGCAAACGACGTTAAAATATTTAGGATATTGCCTGAGTTCATGCTTTATTAAATAAATAGTGTTCTTCATACATGGTGTTAATCAGCGCCTGTTCTTTCTAACCCCTGCAGGTGGGGCAGACCTTTGCCCCTTCGCCCACCCCAGCGGTGGTGACTGGTGGACTCAATGATCTTTTCGAGCTCTCCTCTGGTATAGACATGGCCCCGAAGTCTGTACGTAAGGAAAAATAATGTCCTCACTATGTTGTAGCCTAATCTTAGGCTACAAGAAGTCTAAGATTGCTCACTTGTCCTGTTTATTGTGGGGCACCTTGGTGCCATTAGGGGATGCTCTGGGCTTCTCCCAAGCAGAGTAAGAGTGTGGTGGAGTCTGTTAGTTGTTTGCTATGGACTCGTGGGTTTTAACAGTTCCCTCATCTTCCCTCTAACAAATATTACTGTAAAGAACGGGTTATGTAAGATGGGGGGGTCTTGGTTTTGCCAGAGCAGCTTTCCTGGAGACATATTTCTTAGCAAGTTTTCCCAGGAAGCTGAGGGCAGGATACAATTGGCTCTAACTTTCACAGAAGATACATTTATTCAGAGGAATCCAATGTGACAGTGAAGATGAAGTGACGTGATTGGGGTGAGCGTGCTGCAGTGTAATGCGGACAAATGTGCTCGTGGTGACAGGGATCGCAGATGCACTGACTGGAGCCTGCTCAGGCTGGAGGATTTGTGAGGCACACAGCAGGGTCCTGGTAACAAGCTGGGGAGCAGCCACAGGGAGTTCAAGGTTAACTTTCCATGCCTGGAAGGGAGTTAAAAAAAAAAAAAGGCACTTAGTAAATAATCAATGGATGCTTAAACTGAAATAATTCTATGAAGTCTAGGATCTGGAGGACCTGCAGAGGTCCTTTGGTCTTTGGCTACCTGCAGGTGTTACAGCAGTTGGTTATAAGACCAAGCACAAAAAGAATCCAACAATTGTGAGCTAAGAAGTTCTTAATTTTTCAACACTCAAACTGGAGTCAGAGTTTCTCCCACAAAGATGATTTGGAAATCCAGAACCCCAACAACTAATAGTATCAGCACGATGGTTTTATTTGGCTCACTCTTTAGTATTGTCCTGCCTCTGAGAGCCCAGCAACTCCTTGGAGAAGCCTGTCCATCAGCAGGTGGGGTAAGTCCCATAGACACAGGCTTTCACTGTTGCTCACTGACACTAGAGTATTTGAATTTTAAGTGAGTGCTGTGAACAGACATGGGTTAGTAGCAGCAAGCTTATTCTTCACTGGTGAGCTTCATCCTTTCAACACCCCCTGGCATACCTTCCCTGTAGTGTTTCTTTAGTGTCTGTGGGGTGATGTGCCAGCATAGCTAGAGGTCTGAGCTCAGGATTTCTCTGCTCTTTGCAAAACTGTACTTGTTTTTCAGTTTGGGCCAGACTTCTCATTCTGACTGACATCTCTTGTGTTCAAGGTTTGGTTGCCTGCAGTGAAGGCTAAAGGATTGGAGATCTCGGGCACATTCAGTCACAGGCAGGGCCACATCTACATGGAGATGAACTTTACCAATAAAGCTTTGCAGCACATGACTGACTTTGCCATTCAGTTCAATAAGAACAGGTAAGAAATCAGAACACCCTGTCTCCTCCCATGCTCCTGCATCAAGGGGCTGTGTCTGTGCTGCAAGGTGTAGGGAGGGCTTCTCTGCATGTACAGAACACAGGCAAGAGAACAACTGGATGGCGGAGCCTGAACTCTCCATCACACTGCAGTTGTATGGAAGGGCTCAAAATACAGACTGATAAATCTATGAGGAAGCAGGCAGCAGACAATCCTGTTGTTCTCCCAGCTCTGAAACAGCATCTACTCCGTTTAATCTCTGCAGAATTTTAAAGCAGCCTCATGAGTTGTCAGACAGGTTAGTGGTTTTACAGCCAGTAAGTGCCCCAAGACAAATGGAAGCATAAACAGGCAAGATGTCGAGCACAGTGATTGGTTTGTAATGCCTCTCATTCCTGACTGAATCACCATCCTGCCCCTCAGAGTGGCTGGAAGTATGGATCTCTCTAATAAAGCTGTCAGCATACAGGTTGTGTGTTACAAGCCCACAGCAGGTGTTTTCCCTGTCATTGGCAGCAGAACAGTTTTGTCCAAAGGAGCAGCTACTAGAATGGTTAGAGCATACAGAGTGTTCTGAGAAGCCCATCTCGGCCAAGAGACACGACATGGCAGCACAACCTCCCTACCTTCCTCCCGGCAACCTGTCCCAACAGAGTGCTTTCTCTGCTTTTTGCTCTGTGGTCTCTTGGTCAGTTACTGGGCTAGTTCTTATCAGGACTGTAAAGAGTATGTTATCACTACAACATTCCCTGTTTTTCTTACTGTCTCTTCACTGGAAAAAGGTTCTCTGTACTGAACATCCAATGAAGTCATCTCGCTAACATCGCAGTTAGTCTTGCAAATTTGTGATTACTTGGGACAAATAATATTTACTTACAAAAGACGTTATGCTAAGTAACTCTTGGTAAATGTTCTCCCTGAACGGGTGTCTTTTCTGCAGAGTTTTCCTAAGCTGCTAGATGCCAATGTTTCATGCAGATTGTCCTGAAAAAAAGGCTGGTTTGCCTGTGATTTTCTTCCCCAAACATCAGGCTCTTCTGGCCACAGTTATAGGTGCTTCTCATGGATGTGGGAAGATTTAAGTCCTGTGCAGTAAAACAGCAGTTCCTTCTTTTGCAGCGTGTCAGCACACAACCCATATGCAGTTTCCTACTATTTCCTCTTCTACAGATCCTGTTCTGTCACTACTTTCAAGGGAGGCTGTGCACTGAAGACAGCTGCAGTGGGCTGCCTCTTTAGGTTTAAAGTTTCCCTTCTCCTGCTGCTACTAATTGCATTCACTGTGGCCCTGGGGTGAAGCATTAAAACTAAAGAATACAGGAGAGCTGGTGCTCCAGTGTCTGTGATATCCCAGCTGCTTAGCAGCAAAATGCAACTCTGTTTTCCCTCTGAGTTGCAGGGAAAACGCTAGGGCTCCTGTCCCCTGAGGTGAAATGGCTACAGAAGGCAAATTCATGTGGCTGAGCCCTTTCTGAGAACATACCTATTTCAGCTCCTGAGAGCTGGAAAACTAAGCAGAACAAAGAATGGGGCATCTCCTGGTTTCGGAGGGAGTGACATAGCCAGGGCACACGTGGCTGACTTTGCAGAGACTGAGTCAGTCCTTTGGTGCATAACATAAGATGCACACCTACCCAACTTTGTTCCTGTGACTGCTCACTTACCTCAGAGCTGATGGGAATTCTGCTGGAGAGAAACACGTACAAGAGGACACCAAAACTGCCATCTGCATCTGCACTTTCATCTGCTTTCCTAAAGAAGCTAGTGCAGAGACCAGAAGATTTATGCTCAGGGCTAGTTGCTTTTCTTCTGCTTTGCGCTAAGCAGAGGTGCCTATGGAATGAAATGTCTCTTGGACTGAAGAGGCCAGTAAACATTTGCACTGTGGTGGCAGTGTAGGTGCCCAGCTGAAGGAGCTGCAAACCAAGCAGCAGAACCAGACACTGTCTTTCGGGACCAGCCAGCTGGCTGCATTGATTCATTTGTTCTACAGTGCTCTGCATCAAACCACATGCTCCTTCTTGGAGGAGACTCTGTCTGTTCTATGTTGGCTCCAGTTCCTTCTGCCAGAACTCCCAATGATAAAAGAGTTCATGCAGTGGGGGTTACACTGTGCAGTGCTGTGCAGCTCTGAGAGAGAGCCAAGAGGTCTGAGTCTTGTCTGCTGCTCCTTGCTGGGCAGGTGGCTACTCAGCACACAGACCAGTTCTGTGGAGGTCATGGAGGAGTTTCCAGGTCCTGTGGGCAGAATGGTGCATTTGGCTGCAGGACCAGCCCAATCAAGTTTGCCATTGCTTCTCCTGCTTTGAGCATCTGTGGTTTTGTGCTGTGTTCCTCCCCTGGAGTGACATCAAGGGCAGCTCAGGAGTGATGGAAAGATGAGCCGGTTTGTGCCTGAGAAGAGGGGACTCAGTGCTGGGCAGTGCAGCGCTGCTCTCATCACCTCTCTTTTCCTCTGCACAGCTTTGGGGTTATCCCAAGCACCCCACTGGCCATTCACACACCTCTGATGCCAAACCAAAGCATTGATGTCTCCCTGCCCCTCAACACTCTGGGACCAGTTATGAAAATGGAGCCTCTGAACAACCTCCAGGTAAGAGCTGCTTCACTGTGGTCAGAGGTTGAGGGCAGCAGGTACTCAGCCCATTTTGTTTGGCCCAACAAAATACTACATATGCAGAGTAACCAGGCAAACCTTCTGGATTTGTGCCACTCATCAATCCAAAAGTTCTTCCAGTTCCTTTTTCCACTCTGTCCCAGCAGAACTAGAGAACTGATTGTCCCTCCCTGTACTGGTGAGGCCACAGCTCAATTCCTGGGGTTAGTTCTGGATTCTTCACTCCCAGAAGGACATTGTGAGGCTGAAGTGTATCCAGGGAAGGGCAATGGAGCTGGGGAAGGGTCTGAGGCAGCAGTGCTCTGAGAAGCAGCTGAGTGGGGGTTAACTGGGGAAAATGAGGCTCAGGAGAGACATTCTTGCTTTCCACAACTACCTGACAGGAATTGGAGCAAGATGAGGGTTGGTCTCTACTTCCAAGAAATAAACAACAGGATAAAGGAAACGGCCTCAGGTTGTGACAGGGGATGTTGAGGTTGGCCATGAGGAACAGTTTCCTCTCCTCAAGGGTGCCCCAGACCTGGCCCAGGCTACCCAGGGCAGTGGGGGGAGTACCTGTGTTTGGAGGGGTTGCAAAACTGTGGGGATGTGGGGTGAGGGACAGGGGTCAATGGGGACCTGGCAGTGCTGGAGGAATGGTTTGACTTTATGAACTTAAAGATCTTTTCCAGCCAAAATGATTCTATATTCTGTGACTGAAGAAGAAACTTGAATTTTGTGACTTCAAACGGCTTGACCCCACTGCCTGCGTCTGTGTGGATTAAGACCTTTGTCTGCTCCAGTAACACTCCTCTGTAAACTGGACCCAGAGTTTGGTTGGGTTTATGAACCGGAGCTGGTCTGAACAGATAAAGCTGATACCTGTGGTGGAGGGAGCAGCAAGAGCTGTCAGTGAGAATTGAGGCAATTAAAGGAATTGCAGGAAGATGGCAGCTGCAGAGTGATTAATATTTCTCTAGTGCTTTTAACTTCCAGGGTGCTTCACCAAGGGCCTTGGCACATCCCTGTCCCAGATAGTTTCATTCAAGGCAAATAAGTTGTGTTCCAGGAAAGGCAAAGGAGAAATTACGTGAGCAGCTAATGTTTCAGTAATGATGCTGTTGTGTGTCGGGGACAGTGTTCCCTGCAAGAGGCTCTTTATCAGATTGGGCTGCTATTGGCATCAAATCTAGGGAGATGACTGGCTCCATCAGTCCTGAGGAGCCTAGGGGCACTGGTCTTGAAGCACTCTCCAGGCAATCAGTTCTCCGTGATGGAAGGAGACTCTTCCCCACTCTGTGAGATGGAGCTCAGCTGGACTCCTGCATCTGCTGTGCAGCTGGATCCTCCAGGATGACTCTCCCAGTATTGCAAAGATGCATGTCCTGATCGCCTCTGGTCTCCAGGAGGTGGAACTAAGTTGGGTTCCTGTAGCAGCCTATAGAGGGGAATATTCTGAAGCAGCTCATTCTGTTTTTAGATTAAAGGGATGCAATGGAAGTTACTATTTATTCTGCAACTGTTTTTTCGCATCTTTTGACTTCCATTCTGGGGCTTATGACTTATTGATGAGTCTTTGGGCAAACAGCTTGAAATAGCTTCTGTGTCGCTCAAACAAGCAGTCCTACATTCTGGCTCTGAGCTCTGTCATGCGATGGGGGAGCATGCAGGCAGTGAATGAATTACATGTGCTTGTCTTCCACAGAGGTTCTTCCAGCTGGTGGGAAAGCTGGATCCCCTCTGCATCCAGGTCATGGTGAGGAGGTTGCATCCCTGCATTGGGACCAACTCTGGTAAAAAGGAAATGTGAAGTCTCTAGGAAGTGACAGTCCTGATCTGCCTCCATAACACTAGGGACTCTTACCAACAAGGCTTTCTTAAGTTGTTGCTTCCTTTGATCAGGAAGGAGGTGAAGTATTTGGGTTATTAAATCTCTGAAGAGATCAAAACACAGTTTGTTTCTCGTAGCATCCTCTGCTAGAATAAAGCAAAGAGAAACATGCGAGGAAACCTCCAGCTACCTTGTATTGAGATAGCAGAGCATTCATTAGTGCAGACTTAGCTGCTAATTTGCTAGCTCTCTCATTGCCATAGAAGTTGGCTGCCCTTTCACAATTGGGGAAGCTGCCATATGGAGTAATAGTATATTTCTCTGCAAAGAGTTGAATCATGATAGCAGATGCCAAGTTAAAAAGAGCACTCCCCTTACTTTTCTGACAGCAGTGGGTTTGATGGAGATCTGTCATTGCCCCAGCAGCCAAGACTCTGGATTTGTTTTGTGAGATCACGTAGAAATTGTCTGTCTTGAAAACGTTCAGAAATCGGTTTGGTGACCTACTTAGAGAACAATTTATAGCACAATACAGGAGTAGAGAATACAAACATCCCTGTATTCATTGAAGAACCAAAACACTCATCAGGCTGAATTTGCCTAATGTGGTTTTTCCACACTGGGAAACATTGAAGTAGATGCAAGGCTGGTGTGAACTTGAGGGCCTTATGTTCATCTCCAGTTCTGGTGGGGTTTTTTTGTTTTAGTAACAAGAAAAATGTGGCCTGAAGTAACCAAACTGATAGCTTTCAACTTTTTGTCATATTAATTAGAAACTTCAAAGGCTGGTTGTCTGTCCCTTAGGCAACTGTTTCAGAAGCGATGAACTGAAGTCTCATCCAGGTTATTTTTGTTACTGTTTCTGATTTTTTGCCTAATACAGCTGGTTGGGTCTTCACATTAGTGGTCATCAAAGGAACCTACAATATTGGAGTTGACCAAAAAAGCCATCTTACAAAAAGATGAGAGACTTATTTAGTTAAAATGTTGCTCCAGAGTCTTGTGTTTGACCATCCCCTTGCATCTTGTGATAACCAGTACCAAGCTTCTTCCCATCACAAAGTAGGCAAAATTTTCTCGACCTCTTGACCTCCACCCTCAGACAAGCAGTGATTTATTCAAAGGACAAAGCCAGAGTTAGGCACAGCACTCTAGGTCTGAACAGTCTCTGACTGCTGCTATCTGGTTCATCTTTGGAACATCTTACAGGTTACTAAGCAGCTCTCAGATGCCTCTGCAATGTGCCTGTTGCAAAGAAACTAATTCAGTGATCTGTGTACTGCTAACTTCTGCTGGGGGACACTCTTGGAATGCCTTGTTGGCTTTTTGGAGGCTGCCTATCACTTGTGGGTGCTACTGACTACTGCCTAGAGCTGCCTCAGCAGAGCTGACAGTCAAAAGCAGTAACAAGCTCTTTCCCAAGAGTGTGCGAGAGGCTGCGCTGAGCTTCTTGAGTGTTGGGGAGCTGTGTCTGCTCTGTCTTGTTTGCCAGCCAGGAGGTGGCTTTGGTAGCTGTACAAGTTTGCTTGGATCCTGTAGTTGGCTTTTCAGAAGCAGAGCAGTGGCTCCGTGACAGCCCTGAGATGATGTGTGGGCCATTAGGGTCATAACTCCTGGAAATAATCTCTTCTGTGAGGTGGTGGCCACTTGCAGGAGGCAATGCAATCAAAAACAAGCTGTAGGAACTCCCAAAGCAGTGGCGAGGCTGCCTGAGCCCAGAGCATTGCTGTTCTCTTGGGATCTGCATTCCAGATTGACAATCAGTGTGGTCCGTTCCCCTGTCAACTTCCAGGGATATGTGTTGCAACGACTTGAGCAGACAGCTGAAAGAAGTGTAGCTTGAGCTTTCAAAAATGCCTCTGAAATGATCTGTTGAGTATTGAAGGAGAAGGATCTGCCAGCTGCATTTCTTCCGGAAAGGTTACCCTTGTAAATGCAGCCTTTCCCTTGCTGCTGAGCAGTGTGAGGTGCAGAACACTTTAGTTTCATCCAAACAGTTTTTGGCAAAACATTTCCGTAAAGGCAAATGAATGTACAGCTGCCTCATTGAGAAAAGATTGGTGTTGCTAATGCACTTGATCACACTTGTCCTTCAATGCTCTGTTCTTCCGTAACTCATGGCTTGCTCTCCTTCATTCCTCCACTCCTCAGTGTCTCTTGCGGTACAAAAGTGCTGGAGCTCTCATTCATCACAAGTGTCAATGTACCTCAGGTCACAACTGCAGAGCTCTCAGACCTTGGAAACAGATTTTACACATTCAGCTCTCCATCAAAACAAGGCTGAGAGTCAGTGTGAGCAGCGAGTCCAGCCAGGAGATGTTCTCCTTTCAGAGCCTGCCTGATGAATGGCCTTGGTCTGCCTGGCTGTGAGTGGTGTCAGAATTACTGGACTGACAACTGCAGAAGACCTTTGGGTACCTACGTGCAGGTGCTGCTGTCTTGGATGTGTTCCCTGGTTTATGATTTTAACAACCTCTGCTAGACAGGGTCTTGTTCCAGCACAGAGGAGAACCCTCCTGGGAGCTCCCTGAATTAAGGACTCCAATCACAGCTTGGTGTCTGTGGCCAGCTGCGAAGGCTGTTGGCTTGGCAGTTGGGAGCAGGTCTGCCACATAGCATAGCACAGCACGCTTGATGAAATGTACGCTTTGAACTTCAAGTGCAGCCAAGCACACACAAGAGCGTAACTCTCCCAGGAACTTGCTGTTCCCTGGCCATTGACGTAAGTGGTGTGCTCAAAGATGACAGCAGCACCCAGACTCACCAACTGCACGCAGTGATGCTGACCAGGCTCGAGGCCTGTGCCTGTGGGGAGAGCATCCGGCTGGCAGCAGCTGTCAGGCTGTAGGATCCCACTAACCCTACCTGTCAAATAAAAGAAAGTCAAGTAGCCAGCCCTCCCTGGGGGGCATCTGACAGCTAGAGCAGCAGACTATCAAAATAAACTGTGACCTTGTGCTGGCAGAGGTAAGAAAGGCTCCTCAAAGGAGAGTTCTCACCCTAACAGTTTGGCTGTTCCCAGGCTCTAAAGCAATACCCAACTTGAAGTAAATCCTTAATTTAGTGTAGGTGCTAATGGAGGTTTTTGGCAAGTCACTGTTAT
Source organism: Upupa epops (assembly GCA_013397515.1). NCBI lineage: Eukaryota > Metazoa > Chordata > Aves > Bucerotiformes > Upupidae > Upupa > Upupa epops. The sequence continues at coordinate 167,979 of VZRI01013109.1, forward strand.
TAGCTGCTCAGGTGCTGCTGTGGCGCTGCTTTCTGCCTGCAGTTGCTTTTGTATCTTGTCCAGTGGCACTGACAGTGCAAAACTTGAAGCATGACTGGGGTTAGTGCAAGTTTCCTTGTCTAGATACCTGCAGCTGCCTTTTCATGGACCAGATCTTGGGGACCACAGTGCTGACAGTGTTTCTTGGCTGTTGGGGGAATGCTGCTGGTGAGAGACTGTTCGCAGGGGTATTCAGCAACAGTATGAGGGACCATGGTTTTAATGGAGAACAGGGGAGATTTAGATTAGATATTAGAAGAAAGCTCTTTACAATGAGGATAGTGAAACACCGGATCAGGTTGCCCAGAGGGGTGGTAGAAGCTCCATCCCTGGAGGCATTCAAGATCAGGCTGGATGGGGCTCTGAGCAGCCTGCTCTAGTTGAAGATGTCCCTGCTCGTTGCAGGGGGGTTGGACTAGACGACCTTTGAAGGTCCCTTCCAGTCCAACACATTCTATGATTCCGTGTGGTGCTGCACAGTGGAAGCCAGTCTTGAGCTGCTTACCAGCTTTTTCCCAGTGCTGTGAGTTTAAGGAGACTGTAGGTTTTTTCCTTTCCTATTTGCAAAGCTTATTCATTGTTAACAGCTGGTTTCTGTGTGGCTACTGCTAGGTGCAGGGTGCTGTGTGGTGCCGTGACTGAACCCAGCGAGGCAGGCCAGGGGGCTGAGGGAAAGGCTGGTGCTGGGACTTGCTTTACTTTGCTGGGAAGAAGTTGTGCTTCACAGCATCTTAACTGTGTAGTTCTCCTGAGTACATCCAAAGCAGCTTACTCTGTGTTTCTGCAGAGTTGAGAAGCGGGTCAGCAGGTACCTTTTTATAGCACTGCTATAGCTGCAGGGACAGGGTTAGCATATTAATTTGGGAAGTACCTCTAGAACCATGAAAGGCAACTGCTCTCTAGCCCCTCTTGTAAGAAACTGCTATTGTACAGCAACAATTAGCTACTGAAGCTAAGTAATCTCTATTGTTCTAAGGCAGACGAGTTAATCATTAAATAGGAGTTGGGAAAGATCTTGGCTCACGCAGTGTAGTCGCTGTTCTGCTGTGTTGTTGTGCTGTAGTTCCTTTATTGAGAGCATTGTCAAGGCTGATTTTAAATACCTCAAGCACTGAATCATAGAATCATAGAATGCTCTGGGTTGGAAGGGACCTTAAAGATCATCCAACTCTAAGCCCCCTCCACAGGCAGGGACACATTCACTGGATCAAATTACTCAAGGCCCAATCCAGCCTGGCCTTGAACACTTCCAGCGATAGAGCAGCCACAACTGCCTTGGGCAACCTGTTCCAGTGTCTCAGTACCCTCACAGGAAAGATTTGTTTCCTCATGCTCAATCTCCTTTTTTCAAGTCTGTAACCCTTTTCCCTTGTCCTCTTGNATTCACTGGATCAAATTACTCAAGGCCCAATCCAGCCTGGCCTTGAACACTTCCAGCGATAGAGCAGCCACAACTGCCTTGGGCAACCTGTTCCAGTGTCTCAGTACCCTCACAGGAAAGATTTGTTTCCTCATGCTCAATCTCCTTTTTTCAAGTCTGTAACCCTTTTCCCTTGTCCTCTCGCTACCACCTGTGTCAAAAGCCCTCCCCTGGCTTTCCTGTAGCTCCCTTCAGATACTGGAGAGTTGCTGTCTTCCTCTGGAGATGTTTTGTGCTTCTTAGTAATTCTCACTATCAAGTTTTCCCAGATGTTTAGCCCAAATTTTCCTTTTGCTGACTAATCTCGGTGACTTGTTTCCAGTCACAGCATCTGGAATGGCTGAGCTGCTGTCCCCAACTCTGTCCTCCCACACTAGGAGCTGCTCTCAGGCGGGAGGGGAATCACTGGAGTCCCCACCACCACCCCCAACATGCTTCGCCTCCTCCTGAAGCACCAGGCACTGCAGCTGGTGAGGGTGACGCCAGCCATTGCAGTGTCTAACAGCTGCCTCTCACAGAGGGCCATTTCCATTTTTTTTCTAGGTTGCAGTACCATTTACCGTGGGGTTTAGTAGGTTTTAAACTAATCTCTTCTTAAGCTTGTTTGCACTATGGAAATTAAATATAAGCTGCTACCTTTAGCGATGGCTAAAAGTAGAAAACTCAGGGACTGTTGTAGCGACCTTCCTGCTGTTCTGTGCTCTGCTGGGACCTTCCCGTTTGCTAGAAGAGTTGAGTTGAGAGCTCAGCCTCCTACCACTTGTCTCCTCACTTGTGTGTGTGTGTCTGACCTTAAAATTACAGAATGTGCTGGATTGGAAGGGACCTCCAAAGGGCATCTAGTCCAACCACCCTACAAAAAACAGGGCCATCTCTAACTGGAACGAATTGCCCAGAGCACCATCCAGCCTGACCTTAGAGTGGGGCCTCCACCACCTCTCTGGGCAGCCTGTTCCGGGGATCCCCCACCCTCAGATTCAAGAACTTTTTCCTCCTATCCAGCCTCGGTCTGCCCTTTTCCAGCTTCAAATCATGACCCTTTGTCCTATTCTTCCCTACCTTTGTGAACAGTCTACCCCAGTCTTCTGACAGCCCTTTTCTGTCTGCAGCTGATATTTTGGATGTCTTTCTAAACTGGCCAAGCTGGGACAATAGATTTTCCCAGCAGGACACTAATACCTGCAATTAGTAGTGTGAGTGGAGTTTGTCTTGACATCCTTTGTGGGTTTTTTTAGCAGGGAATTTATTTCTCCTACTCAGCATTTAGCTTAGTCTGGTTTGTGTTTCACCTCGGGGACAAATTGGAGACCTCCTGGGATTTTTTTCTAAGGAAAAGAGGAGTTCAAACAGCTCCTGAAATTCAGGGTTCCACACCCCACCCCACCTCAGTTCTAGGTTACTCTTACAAACCCAGTTCCCTTTGCCACAACAGTGACAGTGCTGTGCCCTGCTGGGGCTGGGTGGAGTGATGGGTGGCACAGAAATAAAGCCTGGAGTGACCTCTGTGTGTGTGGTGTGAGGACATGGCACTTCCTCCAGTCCCTGTTTGCTCCTGCTGTACTATCAGCTCTGAGCCTGGGGAAGGCAGAGAGTGAGGTGGTGTCTGAGCTAGCAGAGATAAGTCAGCAGTGTGGAAGGGGAGTGTAAGAAGAGGCATCCAGTGCCAGTGCATCTCCTCTACTGGCCAGGTTTAATGACCCTGGGCATGAATCTTGGTCAAGAAGTCTTTTTTCACTGCCCTGACTGCTCTGTCACAGGGTTTTTTCCTGGCAGTTGACACCCAGCACTGGTTCGCTCTGCAGCTTTCACTAAGGTGAAGGGAGGGGCCTGGGGAGGTGCTGCAAGGGAGCTGCTGGCCACAGACCCACCTCAGGCTTTCTAGGAAGTGTCTTGATGGGACTGATGAGGGAGGTGAAAAATAAATCCATGGAGGTGAACATAAAAAATGCAGTGCGGTTTGGAGCTGGGGAATTACAGGACCCATATGGCAAAGAGGAGTGACAAAGCAGCTCATGTGCAATATGACAGGCACAATAGCAGCTCTGTGCTACCAATGTACCCCAGGGGTGAAAGAATCAAGGGGAAGGAGGATGCTGGCAGCGACCCCAACAGTGCAGCTGTCTCTGAGGCAGCCTGGTGAGATGATTGCTGGAAGATACTGAGTAGCTTTTAGTGAAAAAGAGGTTGAGCACAGAGGGATGAGGCTGATCCTAGTCCGAAACTACCCATAAGCTTAGTAACATCCCTCCAGGTGGTCTCACAGTCAGTGCTGGTCTGTGCTTGGAGAGAGCAGCCCTGGGTGTAGGAGCAGACTGTGCACAATCCTGAGATCCCTTTGGACTTCAAGCTGATAGAGAAGCTTCAACCCCCCCTCTCTGTGTCTTCTCTGACAGGTGGCTGTGAAAAACAACATTGACGTCTTTTACTTCAGCTGCCTAATTCCTCTCAATGTGCTTTTCGTAGAAGATGGCAAAATGGGTGAGTGCTTTTAGGTCTGCGTCAGTGATTTTAGGTCTGGTTAAGCCTCGTCCAGCCCCAGTCTGCTTACAGCACCTACCTGGGTACTGTTGTCTCATGGCTGAGATTCACATGTGCTTGGCCATGGCCTTCATGCCAGCGCATCTCAGCAGCCTGAAGTGATCTGCTTTGGTAGCCTGTCCCCATTATCCTGCATCTCCAGTAGTTATCAGAACCGAAGTCCTCAGCTCTGAATCTCACACCCCTTGTCTGACAGAATCTATTTTCTTTGAGGCTGATTTTCTGAGTGACTGTTTTGTTTGTGGGTGGATTTTCGGAGGGTTTATTCACACAAATAGGTGTAGGATTTTCCCCCATCCCACTCTTACTGTGATCAGGCTATTCCTGGTCAGTTTATGAAATTGGTCTTTCAGTTGGCTGGGAAGTTGCTCAAAAATCACCTTCCACTAATGTAATCCCAAATGTGCGGATCTACCTTCCTTCTCACCAAGCCCTGCCTAGGCTTTATTTGTGAAGCTCATGTGGAAAACACTCTGGGTTTGGGGGTTACAGAATGCATCAGAACTTTACTGCTCTTACAGTGGGGCTGAGGTGGTTATTGGGGCAAATACTGGATCTGCCCACAGCAGGGCAAAATGTGACCAGAAAATACTGTGTATATGTGTCTGCCTTGTACCCATCCATGGTGAATTCATTCCTGCTATGGTGCCTGTGAGGATCCAGTAGTACTGATGGTCTTTCTCATTTACAGAGCGCCAGGTCTTTCTTGCAACATGGAAGGATATTCCCAATGAAAATGAGCTTCAGTTCCAGATTAAAGACTGTCACCTGAATGCTGGTGAGTAACTGCATTGTACTGCGTGGGAGCTCCTGGGATGTGCAGTCAGCACACATCACCTTGTTCATAGTATTGGTGGATTGATGAATGTTGAACTGCTGAACAGAACACCTTGGGTCCTAGGACTTACCTCAGTCAAGAACTCTAGCTGGGTCCCCAGAAAAGCACATCTGAACCCCTACAGCCTAGATTTTACTTGTTTCTGTCATTCTGGGCTTTGTTTTCTCTTCTATACTTCACTTGTCTGCACAACTGCTCTTTTAAATAGAGCTGCCTCCAGGGCTGGGGCTGACTAACAATCCCATCCTGCTGCTGCAAGTTTCATCCAGCCCTGACTCCAACCTTTAGCATAACCCTGGGCCAGCTACTTCATCTTTCAGCATCTTCTTTGTGTTGTGAAAGAGTGGTCTGATATCTGTGGGGCACAAACTGAATAAGAAGTTTCTCTGGTAGTTGTACTGTCACTGTGTTTTGATCGTAGCCTGTCCCGTTCAGCTCTGTGTTTGGTGTCTGGTTGCCTCTGTGGGCATCCTGCGTGTATGTGTGACCTTAACAACTGCTGAAGGATAAGGAGTGTGAAACCATGGAATGGAGCCAGCATAGCAGCTTTGCTCCTGTTCAGGTTCTGGACCAGCACCAAGTGATTCTGCCGAAAGCTGCTTTGTTTCAGAGAGAAAAAAAAAGTCCCTATTGATTGCAAACCCCATGACCCTTTTATTCGCTCATGTCTGCTATTACACAATGAACACCCTCTCACTTCAATTGCAGACAGAAACCATGGGGCTCTTTGTATTTGTAATTATTACTATTTTGGAATATAAAAGATGGAGCTCGCAAGAGGGGAGAAAATAGCAGCTGTTGGGCCTTATGACTTGATTTCACTGTGGGGTTTCAAATGAGAACAACCTCTGTGCCTCCCCCAGTCCTCCCTCTGCTTCTGACCTTGGCACAGCCTATGCCCTGGCCCCACAGCACTGCTTCAAGCAATTCCTCCTGTGACCTGAGCTTCTCAGGCTTGGTGCTGGAGTTTAGCAGTGCTGCCAAGCAGATGACATTGTTGGGAAGGTGAGTGCTGGTGATCCTGCAGCCTAGCCCATGCCACTGTCTTTCTCCAGAAGAAAATGTTAGAAAATGTGCAGCAACAGGCAGTGTCCCCCATCAAGGGAAAGTTTGCCAGCTGGAAACCAGACTGGCTGCCCAGGTCTGCCCCGGTTTGTGACATTCGGGCAAGAGCCTGTGACTGGGAAAGCAGAGGAACGCCAGGTGGTTTCTCTGCAGTCGTACCTGCAGCCGTTGGCAGGGTTCAGGCAGGAAGAGGCTCCTCTGGGTACTTTAGCAAGAGCCCTGGATGTAGTGTCTGCCTTTCACTCTGGATGCTCAGAGATGTGTAGGGTCTGCCAGCCTTCTTGGCTTCTGTATGGGAGAAAGTGGGTCATGTCTCACACAGGTTTCAAATGCTTCCATCCGCTGAAGCTTCGGGGTTTATATTTCCGCTGCTGACATCTCCTGCCTGTACTGGCTGTTGCCGTCCTTGACCACCTGGATTTCAGAACAGAGCAGGCCAATAGCTCATAGGAGGGTAAACTAGGGAAATCTTGTGTGTTTGTCTTAGTCCCGTTTTGTTCAGCTACCAGTGCACCCCTGACTCAGTCTGCTGCTCACCTTGTATTCAGCTTAGTAGTATTCTCCTTTAGTATCTACAACTGTTCTGAGAGTATCAGGCCTTGCCTGTACAAAGATCAGCCAGACCCCACAATCCCACAGAAGGGCTGGGCTTCCAGCATCCTCAGGGGTAGAGACTTCTTGCAGCATGGCAAGCAGCTGGTGGTACATAGAATCATGGAATCACTGACTGGTTTGTGTTGGAGATTGGCTCATCCAGGCCAACCCCCTGCCCTGAGCAGGGACATCTGCAATCACAGTGGATCACTCAGAGCCTCAGGGTCCAACCTGACCTGGGATGGTTCCAGGGATGGGGCTTCTCCCACCTCCCAGGACAGCCTGGGCCAGGCTCTCATTGCCCTCAGCATCAACAGTTTCTTCCTTCTTTTGAGTCTAAATCTCATTTCAATTTAACCATCACCCCTTGTCCTGTCACAGCAGCCACTGCTGAACAGTCTGTCTACCTTTCTCTTTGACCCCTTTAGACCTTGAAAGGCTACACTAAGGTCTATTTGGAACCTTGTCTTCTCTGGCTGAACCCCCCCAACTGTCCCAGTCTGTCCCATAGCAGAGGCAGAGGCAAAAGAAGCTGGATGAGCTCTGACAAGAATTGAATCCTCCTTGCTGATCTTTACACCAGAGCAAAGGGGGGGGGAGTTGGCAGCAGGGCATGAAGTATTTCAAGAGTCACAATCTGAATTATGTAAATCCAGTGGAAATGGCCCTGTTTTAAGACACCTCCTTTCCTCCAGGAATAGCAGCACTGGATATAAAATCTTCAGGAACTTGATCCTTGTGGAGGAGATTCATTCCTGTTCAAAAGACTCTTGCGGGAGATGCCTAACCAGAATAAACAGAATAAAGCTCTCAGCTTGTCTGTTGGCAGCTCTGTTGTTCACCAATGAAATGCTGCTGCGTGCAGCTCTCATGTCACTGCATAGAATGAGGAACACAATAGCTGCCAGAGCCAGGCTGTACAGGACAAAGTCTGCAGGTTTCAGTGGCTTCCAGCCTCAGAGCCACTGGAATTTTGCAGCCCTTCCCACAGACAGAGCTTCTGAGCACCAGCAGCTCACAGAGGTGTGTAGCTGCCCTGTGAATCGTTACACTCCTCTTGCAGCCACTCAGATCACTAATTCATGCCTAGCGTGAGCCCACCCACTTGGTGGTGAGTTCTCACCAAGGCTCGGGGACGCACCACACCATTCATGCTTCACTCCAGCCGACTGCAGCCCAGTGACGTATGTTCAGCTGTGAGCTAAAAATACCTCTGCTCCCGCCTGATGTGCCCTCATGGCAGCACTGCTAGACTCAGCAGTGGCACTGCTGGAGCAGGGTATGTGGGGCAGTGCAGAACCACAGGTTGATCAGAAGTGCGGTCCTGTACCCTCTGGCTTCTCCTACATGTAAGGAGCCTTTGCTTTCCTGAGTGCTTGGATCTATATGAAAAGTGGGGCTGAGACATGGAATGGCTTAGGTTGAAAGAGACCTTGGAGACTATCTGGTTCCAACCCCCTGGTGGGCAGTAACACCTCTCACCAGACCAGGCTGCCTAGAGCCCCATCCCCCCTGGCCTTGAACCCTTCCAGGGATGGAGCAGCCACAATCTCCTTGGGCAGCCTGTTCTAGGGCCTCAGCACCCTCACAAGGAGGAATTTCTTCTTAAGATTTGATCTAAATCTCCTATTTTTCAGTTTGAACCCATCCCCCTTGTCTTGTCACTGAGACCCTTCTAAAACATCCCTCTCCAGCTTTCCTGGAGCCCCTTCAGGTAATGGAAGGTGCTGTAAGATCCCTCCAGAGCCGCCTTTTCTCCAGGCTGAACAGCTCCAATTCTCTCAAGTCTCATAGCAGAGGTGTCTCAGCCCTCTGCCTCCTCTGGGTTCATTCCAACAGTTCCACATCCTTCTTACATTGGGGATCCNAATTCCTCACAAGGAGGAATTTCTTCTTAAGATTTGATCTAAATCTCCTATTTTTCAGTTTGAACCCATCCCCCTTGTCTTGTCACTGAGACCCTTCTAAAACATCCCTCTCCAGCTTTCCTGGAGCCCCTTCAGGTAATGGAAGGTGCTGTAAGATCCCTCCAGAGCCGCCTTTTCTCCAGGCTGAACAGCTCCAACTCTCTCAAGTCTCATAGCAGAGGTGTCTCAGCCCTCTGCCTCCTCTGGGTTCATTCCAACAGTTCCACATCCTTCTTACATTGGGGATCCTGAAGTGATGAGCAGACCTGTAGGAGGCCCTACTAAGCAGCTAAACAGGGAACGCTGGTTTTCTTCCGTAGAGAAACTGACATTTTAATTTATTTTCCTTAAAACTAAAGTGAAACAGGCTTTGAGCAGGGATTTCTAGGGGACAGGGGTTTGATCTGTCAAGAAAGCAGCTTGTCCATTGTCCATCCAGGACTGACTGTCACCACACAGGCACCTTGAGCCCCTCTTGTGCAAACTGCAGGCTGCTTCCCAGGTTATTTCTTTTGTTCTTTCACAGCAGAAAGGAGATTAACACAGTACTTCCATGGAGATGTTTCTGTGTGGGTCTGTGCTCCCACCCTCTGCCCATAAGCCTAGCCAAGTGGAAGTGACTGGTGCTTTGATGGTTTGCAATGGGGATGGCAGAAGCAGCTGCTGTCCTTGGCATCTCCCCCCACAATAGGGCTAGGAACAGCCAGAAAATCTTGGCTGCTGCACCGCAAGCTGAAGCCTGGGTCAAGGTGCCAGGCTGTGGGGTGAGGATCAAGTACCTTCAGATGGTCAGAGCTTAACACTCTGAGCCTTGCCTCCAACATCTTTATTTCCAGTAAAAGCAAATCCTGGACTCTTGAAGGTCAGTGTGTAATTCTGGAGGAGGGGTTTGGGGCTCAAGTTCCCACTGGTGGGATCTGGTGCTGGCCCGAGGCTGTTGTGACTCTAGAGTGGTGTTGTGGGGCCAAGGAGTGCTGGGGTGTGCTGCACATCCTCAGCTTATTAAAGCTGGGTTGTGGATCTGCCTTGAGGTTAGTTCTGCAGTAAAAACCGTACTGAGAAATACAACCAGGCTGTGGCTGGGCCCCAGCATTGCCCTCTCGTATGCATCCAGTGCTAAACTGATTGATTTGTGGTTTTTTAATAAAAATACAAGAATCAATGAATGAAAAGATATTCTTGGGCTGTTCCAAACTTAAGTAACCTGGGTGCTGCTGGTGCAGCTACCCAAGCTGAGGTTTCCCCTGCAACTCAACCTCCTGTTTGCCCTGTCTACACTGGCTTTACAATGTGCTAAGTTCCATTGTCTTTTAAAGGACTGCAGCACCCAGCTAGGATTTGCAAATCTGATTAGCTAAACGGTTTTGGTTTTAAATTTTGCTAACCCACACCCACAGGGTGAAACAGGACAGGCTGACTTGCCCTTAAACAGGAGGCACTTAGCTGCTGTGCTTGGAACTTTGGGTTTACTTTCTGGTTACTCCTCTATTTAGTGTGAAACAGCTGGGATTGAACGTGGCTGCATTGGGGTGCAGTGGTGGTCACTTTGGTTCCCCCCCTCCCTGAGCCAGTTGCTGATGTTAGAACAAAGATAAATGGGATTTTCTTGTGGGAACAAACTAGGGGACAGGCACACACCAGCTCCTACACTATGTCCATATCTTGGCCATGAATGTTCTGTCCTAATGGTGACTGAAGGCCCGCTCCACTGCATCAGTCCATCGGTGCGATTGGTATTGAAGGGCAGCTCTGGGCTGGATGCTCACACAAGGCTAGTTAGTACCCAAGGATATTCTCAGCTACCACAGCATAAAATACATGGTATTCAGTTTTACTCTGATTCCCAGCACTCAGGGCCATCCATGTTGGGAAGAGGTCAATTGTCCGTGTGGATTCTCTGTGTCCTCATGGAAAGTCCTGCTGTTGCAAATCTATCACCCTGGCAGTTTAAGTTGGGCAATGAAATTCTTAAGACATGAGGGATGTAGATTTCACTGTGTTCTGTGCTTCACCCTGGTGGGAAGTGCTGTTGGAAAGAGTTGGACTACTGCAGCTAGCGGGAGGAGACAGTGCCCAGATGTCCCACACTTGCCAGAGGAGTTTCCATGTCTGTTACCTCATGATTGGACCCAGGCAGGGTACCAATTCTGTTTAAAAAGCAAAAGAAAATTTAAACAAACATCATGGTCTGATGCCTTCCCTGGTGATGGAGAAATCTTTACAATTGAAAGTCCTTACAATGACTTTCAAGAAGGTTTGGAGAGTCAGTATTGAGCTGTGAGACCCAGCTGTGGGCCAGCTGTGGACTGGGCCTCCCGCAGAGAGATTCATGTGGCTCTGGTTTGCAGTTGCCAGATACCATGTGTGGGGGGAGATGTGACCCCAGGCAGCACCTGCCTTCACTGGTCAGGAACTAGGGCCTCAGTGGGGGCTTCACTCTCGCTCCTAAAGGAGCAGCCCTGTTCAGAACTGGGCTCAGCTCTCTGCTCCCAGCAAATATCTGCCCTTTTTTGTTATTTTTTCGAAGGCTGGGCTGTCACAGGGCATTAGCAGCCCTGCCTTCAGCCAGGCACAGCCTGGTACTGTTGCTTAGCAACCCAGTCTCCAAAATCCTGACACGGGAAGGATGGGAGCTGCTACCTGAGGGAGAAGGGGGAGGCTCATGCAGAGCTGTGTGCACGGAGGGGTCCAGCCTGCTCACAGCTGCGCTGGGTGTCAAGCTGAAGCAGGGAGTGTTTTGTTTGGGTTTTTTGTGTTTTTCAGAGGGTAACTGAGGTCAGGCAGGGAGATGGGACACAGGCTTTCCTTGGAGTTGCTCTCTTGGTTTCCTTCCCTGTACCCCACTAGGAGCCTGTCCCTGCTCACAGATCTGCCCCTCGGCAGAGGCCGTGCCATGGCTGCGGTTAAAATTGCAGGAGGTGCCATCACACAGCTGAGGGCTTTGGCATAAGAGCAGCCGCTCTGCAGGCCCATCTCACCCTCTCCACATGCAGCAGAGCCATCTGTTGCTGTCATGCTGTGGGGTGAGATGACAGACCCGCAGCTGCCCGAACCAAAGCTGCCTGCTTGCAGCTTTTCAGCCTGCACCTAGGTGCCCGGCTACTCCTCTGCTCTGACCAGTGCAGCGGGGAGGCTCTGCTGCTAGCAGGGATGGAGACTGCTGGAGAAAGTCTCATAACCTGGCCAGCAGCTCCACTCCCAGGATCCATGTCCAGAAGGACAGATCTGTGAAGTTTCAATACAGCCCATTAATTTCAGGCAGACAATCCCCCATCTAACTTGAAGGGGTGCCAGCAGGGATGAGCTCTGTGAGCCAGAGCTCATCTTCGGGCTGTGCCTTCGCAAAGTCCTGGGGGCTGCTCTCACTGCCAGGGGAGGCATGAGGAGATGACAGACTGGGCTTTGACCCTCTTCCTTGTGCAGGGCACTGCTCTACATGGCCCCTTTCACCAGTCTGGATGAGTTTGTTGTTTAGAGGAGGAGTAGAGGTGGGAGGAGGAGACAGGGAATGAGGGGGTTTAAGCAAAGGATCTCATTAGTTACTTATATCTGCCAGTTTCCATAGTAACTGGGGAAGAGAGGAAACCTAAATCTGAGTGTGTCTGGGTAGCTGGATGCCTGAACCCTTCTCGACCTGCATGCAGCCATTGTGAAGCCTGGGGAGCAAAGGGGGGTTTAGCACAGCCAGGGTTGAAGGGTGCAGGCGGCCCATGGTTAGTGACCAGCACTGCTCTTGGGAGAGACAGCATGTCCAAATCACTGCATCAGTGTCTGGATTTGTGGTGCCTTTTCGTTTGTGTCTTGCTATTCCCTGGTGCATGAACATACTGCTTTTCCCTCCCTAATCCCTCTGAGCACCAGCAGACGTTTGTGTCTGCTCTCAGATCTGGAACTGATGCTGGCAGATCTCGGTGCAGAGGTGGATTAGAGCTGCCCAGTCGGTTTGGGCCGCTTTTCTACTGCTGTCCTGCTCCTTGAAATGGATCCCACGTTGCCACTTTCTCAGCTCTCAGTGCAAATTGCTTTAAGGTCACTTAACTCTTTTGCTTTCTGTCCCAAGTGCCCAGCCTGCTGCTGATGGCCCAGCACAGACACAGGCTGCATCCTGCTCTAGCAGAGAGCTTGGACAAGTTGAATCTCTCCTGTTGGGCTTCAGGAATGGGAGTTTTTCTGTGGTGTTTAGCAGGTGTGGAGTCCTCCTCCCTGAGCCTTCAACTGTGTGTGAATGTTCCCCTTTCACAGGCAGCCAGAGACCAAGGTTTGCTTTGCTCTGCTCTGGGCTGGGCTGAGAAGCCCCTTGACATCCAGAGGCTACTGTTTTGGGTCTTTGCCTCTGTTGTTTATATGAAAGGTTCCATAGAAGTAAGGTGAGTGGTCCATACAGGTCTGCGGGTGGAATCGCATGTCTGCCCCTGCTGAGCTTACAGTGTGTTAAAGCTGTGTCTCAGCCCTGGGGTGTCTAGGGACCACGTGTCTGTGCGTTCATAGCCTTTCAAGTGATTGCTTTACAAATCAAACAAAAGGATTTTTACTGCCTTGTAGGACATAGTTTTGGCCAAAAGTATCAGCGGGAGAGTGAGGGGAAGCCTCCAGTTTAGCCTACCTGGGACTTGGTGGGGTTGTAGATAAAGCAGAATCTTCTTCACCTCTCAGCTGCAGACTACAGACAGAGCAGAGTCCTCTTTGCTCTGAGGTGCAGACTCTTGCTTTGATAACGGCAGTGAAGTTGAGTGACCCAGAGCAGTGAGCAGTGAGGGAAAGCTCTGCAAGGCTGGCACATACTTCAGAAGGGATCGCAGCCTGAAAGGAAGGAATAAGGTGGGTCTGTGAAGCCAGTTGAATTTTTTTTTTCTCCCTGCATCATGTCTGCTCCTGTCCCCAGGGAACACACTGGGTCAGAAGTCAGCGCTTGCATCCTGGGAACACTCCTCTGGGCTCTGCTGTCTCTGCAGATCATGAATCTCAATTAACAGATGTATTTTTCTTCTTTCTCTCTGAAGACACCGTTTCCAGCAAACTGCAGAACAACAACGTCTACACCATTGCTAAGAGGAATGTGGAGGGACAGGACATGCTCTACCAGTCCCTGAAACTCACCAATGGCATCTGGATCTTGGCCGAGCTCCGCATTCAGCCAGGGAACCCCAACTACACGGTGAGATGTCAGGCTGCGGAGGGAACAGACTAGGACCCTTCTCACCCACCTCATGCACCTAATGTGCTCATTTTCGGGGGGAGATCCTGTTAATTTGCCTAAGGGGTCAGGAATGCCTTCTGAGCTGGAAAAAAAGCAAGAAACAGGAGAATTTTGCTGCTCTGTTAGCAGTGAGCTGGGATAATGCCCACTCGGCACTGAGCAGCTCCTTGCCAAGGTTACCTAGAGATAAAGCCAAAAGACATTAGGGAAAAAGCGCTGCCAGATTGCACTTCCTCCCCCCCGCCCCCCATCATAAGGAGAAATGTATGCCCTGCCGCGTTCCTGCAGCAGAGACCAACTATCTGGATGCCAGAGGAGCTTTGGCCTTGTGCTGGCATCAGCCTGTGGCCAGTGGAAGGGTGCACCCTGTCCTGAATTGTGTCCTCCTCTAGCACTTATCTTGGGACTTCTCCCCATTTCTGAGTATCTGTGTGTCTAAGCTTCCCACTGTTAGAGGATTTCTCTCCTCTTGGAAGCTGTTTCAGGAGTTCCAAGAAAATTCCATGGTTTGGGGGCCAATGGGGTGAAAGCAAGTGTTGTAAGTGTTTGCACAAGAATTGGTGCCACAGTCCTGGCCTCAGCCTGATCTTCACTTTGGAGCTGAGGTTGTGTGCATCAGGACTGAGCAGCAAACCATTAGAAGCCTCCAGGGTTGGAGTGGTGTCTTCATATAGAAACATCAAATGGGTTGGATTGGAAGGGACCTCAGAGCTCATCTAGTCCCAACCTCCTGCCATGGGCAGCAATACCTCTCTCCCAGCAGACCAAGTTGCCCAGAGCCCCATCCAACCTGGCCTTGAACACTTCCAGGGATGGAGCAGCCACAGCCTCCCTGGACAATCTGTTCCAGGGCCTCAGCACCCTTTATGGCTGCAGAGGCACCTGCATCTGTTAAGGAGTTTGGAATCCCCACAGTGGGAGTTGGTTTTCTGCATCTCCTCCTGCCTGTGACTGGAAGGGGGCAGTTCAGTGTCAGTGGCCAAGCAGCACCCAGGAGAAACATCATGGGCAGCCGTCACCAGCCATAGCCATGGTCTGTCCATCCCTTGCTGTGGGTCAGACATCTCCAGTTGCCTTCATAGAGACAGTAGAAAGTTCCTGCCATCCATTGCACCACTACTAACCTTTCCTGTCCTCCCCGCAGCTCTCTCTGAAATGCCGAGCTCCCGAAGTGTCCCAGTACATCTACCAGGCCTACGATGCCATCTTGAAAAACTAATGGGAGATCAGCCTGTGCCTCACCCTGCAGGAGGAGCGGGGAAAAAGGGGTCCCCAGATCCTCCTTCACCACTGGCATGGGGAAAAGCACTCCTAACTGGAAGCAGCTCTATTCATGTGTAGGATCTCAGTTAAAGGCACTGGTTAAACAAGGTAGCAATTAGTATCCACGTGCTAACGATGGTAGGGAACAAACCCCTTTGATATTTTTAGCGTACATGGAGTTTGTAACCACTGCTTCAACTACTCTCCTGTGCCCCTTGCCCCTCACTCATCATCCATTCTCGTGGGCTTCTCCATTTGGTGCCAATGTTCATTGTTTTCTAAATGGCTTTAGGTGTAGGTAACAATTTTGTAAAAATACTGCTCGTTGGAAAAAAACCCCAAGCGAAACCCACTTGTCGGCGCATTAAAACCAGGCACAGTGTTGGAAACATAACTGCACTTTATTTTATATTTTTATACTTTTTTGTTTGTTTGAGTTTTTCTATTGTAATTGGCTTCAAGAAAAGGCAATTCCAAGCAAGTATTGGGAGCCCTGCAGGGATGTTGGGCTCTACCAGGGTGAGCACTGCCTTGGGGAATGAGGAGCAGAGACATCGCTTCAGTCCTTGGAGTCAGATGGGGCCCTAAAGAGAGGGGGGTTTATTACACTTGTGCTGGCAGACTCAGCTCTCGATAGCATTTTCACTCCAGCCATCTCCCTGGCTCATTAGCTGCTGATTGGAGATGTGAGGCTGCTTTGTGTGGGGAGGAGCCGCAGACTTGGATTGATTCTGGGGTGACTGGGTGAAATGAAGGAAAGTCGTGCTCTCCTAGAGCAGAAGGCTCTTGCCAGAGCTCCAGGTATGGATTCGGCATCTTCCCCCAGCCACAGCCTCTCTTCTTCTTCTTCCTCTTCTTCTTCTTGTTCTTCCTGTGCCTGCTGTGACCAAACTGCCTTCTCAGCCATTCCCCTGCACTGTGCCGCCTTCACTCTGCACTGACCCCAGCAGTCTGAGGCTCTCGGTGCTAATTCCAAACCCATGGGGGCTGCAGAGCATCAGCTGTACTCTGTGGTGAATGGCTCCTGCTGGCAGTGCTAAGGGAAGTGGAGCAGCTCTCGTTTCCTCCATTTGCAGCTTGGCTCTTTGTGCCCAGGGACACAGCAGGATTCCTGTTCTCACCCCTGTGCTCAGCAGCCCTATGCCCTGGCCCCTGTGTTCCCACCTATCCTTAGGGCTGGAACCGCTTCCCTGGTCATGCTGCAACCACTGAGTGCTGTGACAAGAGCGGTGAAAGCAAAGCCTCTTGCATGTTCTAGCTTCATCCATAGCTTGTCCTGCTTCAGCTGAGCCTCTAACCAGAAGAGCTTTGCCCTTCCCAGCATTCTTGGACACCATCTCCTCTGCAGCAAGCAAAGCTCTTGCATGTAGAAGCCCCGTGTTGTCCTTTCCGATGCCACATTTAAAGCCAGTAAATGTTTCATGGTGGGAGATGGTTCATCAGGGCTCTGGCACTGTCTGCAACCAAGAAGCTAACGCTGGGAAAAGGACACAGGAGCTGCAGGACCTCCAGGAGGGTGCCGTCCCTGTATAAGAACCCCCATGCTCCAGGTGGAGAAAAAGGGCGAAGCTGGAACAGTCCAGCCCTTGAGCCCTGCCCATGTGCTGAGAGGTGATTTACTCCAATTCCTGGGCTTACCCTGTGAAGATCATTAATGGAGCAATTAAGGAAGCACCAGTGGCCCTGAGTGTGATGTACTGTCAGGGCAGGGAGGAGATGGAGAGGGTTAGGACCAAGTATTTCAGCCTCCTTCACTGAACAGCCACTGTGGCTTTGATGCCAGGAGGGGCTACTGAGCACCCCCTTCTCCTGCCATATTTCCTTCCAGCATTTCGGATGTCCCTGAGCTCACCAGTGGCCTTTTGCCCTCCCCTCCCACCATGCTGCTCATTCGAGTGTTCGCCGCATAGTTGTGGTGTTGTTCATGCTTTCCCTGCCATCCATGTCAATAAACTCATTCTCACCATGCTGTGGCTGTGTGTGGCTCTGTGGTGAGTGGGATCCCTTTGGCCCTGCCTAGGGGTGCCAGCCTGGGGACTGAGTTTGGTGGGACGGAGCCTGTTAGCTCACCCAGAGCTTTTGTGCTTTTTATCACCAGTCACTTCTGCTGCGGAGACCTCGCAAAATAGGGACTTGCAGGGCAAGGAGGCAGCAAGAGTCCTTGGTCTTCTGCCTCCAGGTGCTGCTCTCATCTCAAAGGGCATCAGGGAAAGGACTCTGTGCACACAGCCTCCACTCCCTGCCCACCGGAGTCTGTTTCCATTTAGCCTGCTCTGGGCCCTGGATGGGCTGTGTGTATCTTGACCTGCATCCCTAGTGGTGAAACAATGAAGTGGTGAGTCAGTGATACACTGGGATTGCTCTGCACTGGGCTTGATCTGCCCTGATGCAGGCATTTGCCAGAGGGCTTGGCCATCACTGGTCTTGCATTGGTGAGGAGTGGCTGCAAAACCAGGCTCGGGCCAGGTTCAGGCAGCTTCAAACTAAGTCCTCACAGTGGCTAGATATAACAAGCAGATGAGGCAGGTTCAGGACCTGGATGTCTGCTCACATGCAGAGCAACTTGCACTGCTGCCTAGCCTTGGCTTTGCAGCACTTGGAGCTTAGGGAACTTCCCTACTCTGAGGAGCTGTGTGGCAGATGCTGAGGCAGCCTGTCACACTCTGTTCTGGGACATTTTTGTGTTAGGAGTGGGGGATGTCTGGTAGCTGCCGTGGCAGGCTGGTTTGGGGTCACTGGTGTTGCTGTGGTGTGCCTTCTTGTGGGATGGGATGGTCATTCCCCACTGGCTCTGCTCTTGCCGTGGTGCTAGGTCTGAGGTTGGAGCAGTATTTGGTCCAACAAAAGCAAAAGCTGCTGCAAGATGCTCAGGGCTCTGCTGTATTGGCCGCGGATCCTTCCTGTCCAGTGGTAATGGGGAAGGTTCCTCCCTATCTCCCTGTGGTACCAGGGTCCTCCTCAGGAAGAAACTGGTGTTTCCTTCTGCTCTGGGTGAGCAGGCATGCTCCTGCCCTGTAAACGGGGACACATCAAACCCAGGTCACACTGTACCTTCCACACTGGGTTTGCCTCATTCTTATGGTTGGAGTAATGCTCCCTGGGCTGGGAGCTGCTGTCCCACAGCCTACCCCATTCCTGAAGCCCAAGCATGGGGCAGGGATCTCCTGGGAAGCTCTGTGCTGCTCAGGCTAGAGATGGGGCCAGTCCAGCTGTGCCAGGTGGGCTACCCAAACTTCCTGTGCCCCTGTCACATCACACACACCCTGTTCCCTGACAGCAGCTCCCCAAGCCCACAGGCCAGCTCAGGGAGAGGCTGGGACTCACCTGAGGATTTGGGAGGCTACATCTGAACTGGAGGCTGACCGCAGCCCACTGAACCATCAGCTCTGCCTGTACCCTGCAGCCCCCACCGTGGCAGGGCACAAGATATCTCTGATGGATGATTTTTAGTTTGTGTCAGGCTCCTGTCACTGAGGCTGGGATAAACCTCCCTGGCAGTGGGGACGTGCCAGGATTCAGCCCCGCTCCCCTTCCCCCTCCTTCCTATATTAAATTTCACAAATAAAACTGCAAGTGAGGAGCATCTCGGAGGGAGCTGCTAAAAATAGCCCCGAGGTTGAAGCCTGAATCGGGCAGGAGAGTTCAGGAGCAGCCGTGATCCCAGCTCTCGCCTAGAAACACTTCAATGCTCAGGACTGCTTTATGGGGGTGCTGAAAGGGCAGCTGGGCGAGTTCTGAAAGCAGAGCAGCATCTAGGGCTGACGGGACACGGAAACGTCGCCGGGTGATAGCGGCGGGCAGCTCTGCAGGGAAACAACCCCTAAAGCTCCAAGAGCCGGCTGAAAAAAGGACCAGAGGAGATACAAGGTTGTTCCTTATCCCCACCCCAAGCCATGGGGCTCTGCCTGTGTCCCATTCTTCCCCAGGAAGGTTATAGGAATGGAGGTCTTTCGCACCCACTCCTCACCCCTAGGGATGATGTTTTTCCCGGCCAGAGGTGCTGATGGGGCCGGGAACAGCCCATGGCAGGGTCGGCCAAGCCGGTGGCGGCCGGGCCGCGGGGAGCCCCTGGTGCTCGACGGGAGCCGGAGCGGGGTCGAGGTCTGCGCGGAGCAGGGGTGCGGTGCGGTTCAGGGTGGCCCCGGGCGACGAGCTGCATCTCCCTCCCTACCCGGCGCAGGTAAATGCTTGGTGCGGGCTGTTCCAAAAACGCAGCTTCTGCCACAGAAATGTCCCTCCCTGATGGGGCCTGGGCTGGGAGCGGCCAACGGTCCCGCCAGCGGGAGCGAGGAGGGGGGCTGCCACAGCTTGAGGCGAGTGATGAGATGGACCGAGTAGCGGGGTCAGACCAGGNCCCTCCAGCTCTGGGCATTCCCTCCCTCCTTTCCCGAGCAGAGCCTCCATATCCCCCGCCCCCCCAGCTCCACGGGCATCCCCTGCACCTCCCCGGGCAGAACCTACATGCCCACCCCGGGCATCAC
>VZRI01013109.1:187878-223475 GCA_013397515.1 Upupa epops
GCAACCCACTGGGCTCGGCCTTGCACTGAACCCCCGGGCGCCCCCCCCCCCCCGGCAGCGACCCGCCCCGGCCTCCCCCGATTGCTGCCGACCCCGGGGTTTTGGGGGTCCGGTGCTTCATCTCCCCTTCTCAGGTGAGGGTCTCGCCGTGCCCCGCCGCCAGAGGAGCTGGGACAGCTCCTGCCAGTGGGGACTGGGTGGGGGGTCCCTGCGGCAGTGACACCTCCTCGGGGCTCTCTGCTGGCGGTGAGAGGCTCCAGCAGGGCCTGGGGACTCCTGCCTGCTCCCCGCCCCTACCCCACCACCCCCACGCCCATTTCCCTGCATGTGGCACAGTAACGCTCCTACCACCAGGACTGGGGTGGAAGGGCCCCCGGCACTGAGCACCTCTCGTCACAACCCACCCGGCTGCCCCTGGGTCAGGCCCTGCCACCCCACCCCCTCTGAGGAGGATGAGGATAGTGGGAGCCATGGCCCAGTTTGGGGGGCTGCAGGTAGACCATGCAGACCCCTATACCCAGCAACCAGTAGCAGAAACCCTATGGCTAGGCTCTCCTGGGGTGAAAAACCTTCACCAAACCTGCAGGGCACTTCCATCCCACCAGTTCTGGCAGCCCAGGCACCACTGCCTTGGGTTTTGGGGAGGGTTTTCAGGGAAAATGGATCAGAGCATCACGTATCAGTAGAAGCAGCCCCACTTCTGGACAAGCCACTTCCTAGAGATGGGAGCAGGAAATAGTGAGACCCTCACCCTTGTTTCCATCACAGCTCCCAGTTGGGAACCCAGTGCCTGGGCTTCATGACAGCTCAGAGTCATCTCCCGCATCCTGTGTGGGTCACCTATGTCCCCCCCGCTCATGGGGCCTGCCCAGAGTCCCTCTGGCCTCCCCTGTGCTAGCAGCTCGTGGGTTCACCCCGTCAGCTGGCTGGGAAATCAGCCTCCATCAAGTCAATTGCCAACCCGCTCAAAGCCTGAAATTAAACATTAAAGCTGTCGCTCGCGGGCACCATCTCCCCCCCCGGCCCAGCAAAAGGCAATTCCAGCTGTCCAAGCAGAGGGAAGATGAATTCCCCAGCATGGGGCAGCTCTGGGAGGGAGCAACAGTGCAGTGACAGTCCCTGTGGGTGCTCTGGGACAAACCCCCAGCATAGCCTGGGACCCCACGGCCACTGGGGCTGGGCAAACCCTGAGCCGCAGGTGGTCCCTTCCCAGTGGTTCCCTTCTCCTGGTACCAGGAGAACCGAATGTGCCTCTGAGAACCTTCCTGGGTTACGTTTTACTTAGATACTGTCTCTCCTTGGCTCTGCAGGACAGGAGCCTCTGAGAGAGACACTGAGGTCTCGTTGGGAATGTTGACCAGCCCTGGGGGCTGCTTCTGGTCCCCAAGGACAGACAGAGCCCTTTGCCATGGGTTTCTGCTTGGAAAACTATCACCTCAAGCAGTAGTGGTGTCTGACTGGGTGTCTAGGATCTGACCAGCTTCTCCTTGGCCTTTCAGTGACGGGCTGTCCCAGAGGGGAAATGCATCCTGAATGGGGATGAGGCCCCCTGCACGGGAATATGCAGCCTCAGCACCGCAGGGGCAGCACTGGGGCAGCAGCCGGTGCGCAGCGGCATGGTGGCAACATTCAAGATCGCCGTGCTGGGAGCCCAGGGTGTGGGCAAGAGTGCTATAGTCCGGCAGTTCCTGTACAACGAGTTCAGCGAGGTCTGTGTCCCCACCACAGCCCGTCGTGTCTATCTGCCTGCTGTCGTCATGAATGGCCATGTCCACGACCTGCAGATCATGGACTTTCCTCCTATCACAGCCTTCCCTGTCAACACTCTGCAGGTAGGGGAGCACCTGCAATGGGACCTCCGTGTTGGAGGTCTCTGGTGACCTCAGGGGTTTTGCTGTATGACCCCACAGCATCCTGGTTCCTCCTCTTCAGGGGATGCTTCTCCCTCACATCAGGGTTTGTGTGCTAAAAGCTGGTGCAAGGGGATCATGTCCTCACAGCCACTGGCTGAGCTGGGAAAATGTCTTGTAAACCTCTTCCACTTACAGTGATGATGAAGGCAGGGAGGATGGCAGCCTGCTGTGAGTACCTAGCTCTGTCAGTGCTTGTGGCCCGGTCCAGTGGGGCTGCGTATGCTGGAGCACTGGGATGAAGTTCATGGCTGTCAGAGCTGGTGTCAGCAAAGGGCTGGAAGAGTGTGGCCAGAGCATTGGGGTTCCTAGAGAGCCAGACGCCAACACTCCCTCTGCCTGACCCAGGTGGAGTGGGGCTGCCTGGGGTGGCCATCAGTCCCCCAGCACTGCCCTGGAGCCTTGAGTCCACTGGCTATTCCTCGAACTCTCAGCTCTCTGCAGGCTTCCAGAACAGCCTCAAAAGGCAGTGTGGGGTTGGAAAATGTTGCCACCAGTGCTGACAGGTTTGGGTGGAGTTAATAGGGGAGAAGGGGATTTTTTAGCTTATGCTGCAGCCTCATCACAGAGGTACAAATTGTTTCATCACTGAAGGGAAAGGTGAGCTGGTGGTACCTGGCCCTGGCAGTGCCACAAGTGAGACCATTACTGCGGGAGCTGGACCCTCCTGTGCCTGCAATCGATATAATTGTAGTGCTCCCATGCACTACAGGAATGGGGTTGTAGGGGCCTTGTCATGCTCCAAGTTCTCTCTGTGTCATCAGGCAGCAGGTGTAGGGAGCACTACAGGGGCAAGGAGGAGCTTTAAAAATTAATATGTGTGTGCAGGGAATGAAAGGTCAATATGAGAGATGGCCCGGAATAGCAGAGGGTAATGTATGGACATGGCAGCCACTGCTAACCTACCCGATTAACTCCCTGCCTCGTGGCACTTGATAAGAGGTGACTGGTGGGAACAGATGGAGGTCTCCACAGAAGAGAGATGGTCAGAGTGATGCTCCAAAGGGAAAGGAGAGGAACACAGCAGGATATGTGGCTCTGTCTATCAGGAAGCATCAACAGGCTTTCTCAGAGCAGCATCTCCGTGGTGATGTGCTGGGTAGGAGCTGGAGCTGGTGGCTCCCAGACATCCCAATCTTGTATGGGGCCAGGTGGGGTGAGAAACAAGAGCCCATGTCAGTCCTGATCATCCTGGCAAAGCCACCCTGCACAGGGAAAACCAACCCAATGTCACTGCACCAGAACAAGCTGCAGCCAGCATGGTGAACAAGCTGCAAGTTGTGGATGTCCCAGGAGTACCAGGACTCACAGTCACCGGGGACACAGCCGCTTCACCTGCTTGCGGCTCCATGGCACCCAGCCCTCAGTGGACAGCAGAGGGGCTGTGTTGTGCCGCTTGCTTCTGGCTGCTTCCCTTGCTGTGGTGGAAAGCAACCCACAGCCTAAAACTTTCATTTTCCCAGTTCCCTTTGGTTATGGGTCTCCTCTGTTGATGAACTCAGACATGGATGATTCATGCTCAGGGAGAAGTGATGCCTGTTCTTTGTGCTGCATCTTTCTCCTCTCACTCAAGAGGGTTTGCAGTGCATGAGCTGCTGCTCCTGGCACTGCTGCTGGGCTGGGACAATGGCTGGTGATGGGGCAGATTTTCAGTCCTACAGCATGGAAAAAACAACCCTGTTATTCCTGAAGTGCATTTCCTACAGCATCATGTTCTGTTGGGGGGAGAGGACACCCCTGATTGCCTCTGCCATGGCTCCCAATCCCACAGACCCCACTCCAGAGCAGCTGTTGCTCCTCCTGTCCTTATGTCCAGCCCCATTCCAGCTCCTCAGCACCCTCCTCACCTGCCCTTCCCCCAAGCAGGGTGCATCTCCTAATTAGCAGCTCTGGAGGATGAAGCTTTTACATCCAGGCCAGGGGACAACACTCACTCCTGCTCCTCTGTGAGCCACTATGCATTAGGCAGGCTGTAATTGCAGCTTGGAAGAGAAACCAGGGCTGACAAATCCCTTTCTCTCTTTTCTGAATCAATGAGAGGGATGTGGGATCTCTGGAGCTTTGGTGGGGACAGTCACAGCCACTACAGGGATGGGTCAGGACAGAGCAGAGATGTGATGGATTCTGGGTGCTGAGGAAACTTGCAGTTCCACTGCTACCCACTAGCATTCAGTCTTCTGGACGTGCCCAGCTCCTGGGTGCTCCTCAGGCACAGCAGCGGGGCTGAGCCAGGACTGATTCCTCTCTGCACTTTGCAGGAGTGGGCAGACGTGTGTTGCAGGGGGCTCCGGAGCGTCCATGCCTACATCCTGGTCTATGACATCTGTTGCTTTGACAGCTTTGAGTACATCAAAACCATCCGCCAGCAGATCCTGGAGACCAGGTAGGGACTGCTTTGCTGGAGGGAGCATCCCCCACAGATCCCAGCAGGACAGCAACACTCTGGCTCAGCCCAGTGCTGCCCAGCTCCTGGGGTCAGAGATGAGACATTGCAGTTGGGACAAAGCCCCTTTGCAGGACTGGGAGGAAAAGCAAAAGCAAACCTGGAGCTGAGGGCAGGAGAAGGAGCAGGACCCTGGGCAGGTGTTCCCAGTAACCCCTGGGAAAGCCACTGGGGCTGGTATGGTGGGTGCCCATGAAGAGGGACAAGGGGACAGGCCAGGAGGAAGCACAGCCATCTTGGCAAGCGAAAGCGAAGGGATGCGTTGGGGCAGGTTGGCATCTACAGGGCAGTTGGTTGCTGTGCCTTGCCCCATCCTTTTGCCCCCCTTTCACCGTCTGCCTTCTCTAGGGTCATTGGCACGTCAGAGACACCCATCATCATCGTGGGCAACAAGCGGGACCTGCAGCGGGGCAGGGTGATCCCACGCTGGAATGTCTCCAACCTGGTGAAGAAGACGTGGAAGTGTGGCTACATCGAGTGCTCGGCCAAGTACAACTGGCACATTCTGCTGCTCTTTAGCGAGCTCCTCAAGAGCGTTGGCTGTGCCCGCTGCAAGCATGTCCACACCACCATCCGCTTCCAGGGTGCCCTGCGCAGGAACCGATGCACCATCATGTGAGAACCCCCCTACCCCCACGGACCACCCCAGCCATGACCCGTGACCATCTGTCCTCAGGACGGCAGCTCCCGGGCGAGCGCTGGTGCCACTGTGCTCCGTGGGTTGATGCCATGGTGGGAGCTGTGCCCCAGTCGCCTCGGGGGTTGCTTCCTCACTGGCATTGGTGCCCTGTAGTGACATTTGGGGACGGGGTGATGCAGTGGCCAAACGTGGGTGGCTGGTGGCCAGGCTGCCTGGAGGTCGTGAGAGGTGAGGGAGGACTTCAGCTAAATCCCCATGCTCTCCCTGAGCTTCAGGCCATCCCATGGGGCTTCCTGTCTCTGTTGTGCCTGAACATCCGTGTGGCACCAGAGGTGGAGGTGCCTCAGGTGGCGCCCAGGGGTTGGCTGTCAGTTCTGTCCTTGGCAGCGCAGGGTCTACACTTCCTTCTGTCCTTCTGCTGCCATCACCTGTGCTGAAAGAAAACTGCCCAGTGCCTGCATCCTGCTGTGCCAGGGCAGCTTCATCACATGGGAGCCCTACTTTCCTCTGTGTGGAGCTGGGGCTTCTCTCCTGCGAGGGCAGAGCAGCCTCAGCTCAAAGCCAGGTTACATGGGCTCCTTTTTGGCTGGCCTGGGCCAGACTTCCAGCCAGAATTTCCGGATGAAAGCAAGAAAGGGGGCAAAAGAAATAATAATAAAGCCCCTTAGGTCTCCCCAGGGTGCCAGATGCTGCTTCCCCAGTGCTTTGACTCCCTATCTGCCCCAGTTCAGCCAAGGAAGGTCCACGGTCCCCACCAGCCTGTCCAATGCCAAATACCCCTGAAACACTCCTGGCCAGGCAGGTCACCCCTCTGCTACCTCGCAGCCTGGGCTCAGTGAACAACCAGCTTTGCGTGTTCCCAACCCAATGCCCTAGTGACTCCCCCTGGCGAGCAGGCAGGCAGCCCCCTGCCCCACCATCACAGCCGCCAGTGTTGCCACAAGGCCAGTCCAAGCCACACCGGGCTTTATCATGGCCACACATGAGATGGCTGCCACAGGGCAGTCTCTGAAGCAATAGGGAGCTGGAGTTGTGTTTCCAGTTGCTTTCCTTCTTTATTTTCTGGATTCTGTGCACATTCCCAATAGGAACGTAAGCCCTCCTCCAATTATTTTTCTTATTATTGTTTGCTGTTTGGGCTTGTTTTCACACCAGACGTGCTCCCCTGCCTCCTGTCCAGCTGCGCTGCATTAGCCAACACTGTTGGGGCGTTGTGCTGGTGATGGGAAGGCAAGACACTGGTGGAATCATGCTTCCTCCTTCTTGACTGCTCCCTGTGAGACCTGGGGAAACACCTAGAGGCAGGGTCCATCCTCCAGCAGAACATTCTGGTGTTCCCTGAGGGGTGAGGGGATGCTCATGCTCCAGGCAGTAAAGCCACCAGCTTCATTGTCCCCCAGGGCCAGGTCTCCACCTCGCAGCAAGACCAGTGTGCCCTCCTAACACTTTTGAGTGCAGAGCTGGGCTGGCTGAGCTCCAATTCTGGGCATTTGACAGCCCCATCCCTGCTCCATGCACTGCCCTGTGGCCCAAACACCACAGGGCTGGAGGTCACCCCACTCCTCCCTTTCCACTCACAGCAGCAGCCACTTTGAGAACCAGACCTGGTCCCTTGGGTCTAAAACCAAGGAAGTTCAAAAAGAGAAGTGGGAGGACACAGGTTTCTCTGCAGTAGCTGCCAGAGCCCCAACTGCAGGAGGGCAGCAGTATCCCCATCCCTCACCTTCATGGCAGATGGCCTCAGCCTGGCAGGATTGATGACCATGTGTGAGTCCACATTACTGACCTCCAAGTAGCTTTATCCCTCCAAATTGTTTTGAGAAGGACTCCCTTGGTAAATGCCCCTAATAAAGCGTTTCTACAGTGCTCTGACATGCACATCTCAGTGACTAAGCCAATACAGTGTTTGTTACAGCCCTGTAGCCTGCAGTTTATAGCACAATGAATTAGTTACAAGTTTTTATAGCATCTCTTTAATATTTTGGAAAAAAGAAGAAGAAAAAAAGATTATAAATATAATTGTTATCTTATATTGTACTTTATAGACAGCAAAAGTTCTGTTAGTAACAGGAACTCTCCCGGCTTTGACAGCAGTTCCCTGCTCCTGAGAAACTGAGGGCTACAAAGAACCGCTTTCCCCAAAGCCCAGGAGGGGTGGGTGGGGCACCCGTGGGGTGCAGGCAGGGCATCGAGCGGGGGCTCCAGCACAGCTCAGGGGTCACAGCAGTAGCCACAAGCAACCTGCCCCTCATGCCTACTCACACCCTTAGTACAAAGACTTGCTGCTGGCCCAAGGGCACCAAGGTCCTGCGGAAAACCTGAGCTGGGAAGAGGCAGAGCTGTACCCAAGCAGGGCCAGGTCCCCAGGAGCCAATGTCTGGGTTCAGTCCAGCCCCAGCTGGGATGTTTCCTGCTCCTGCTGCTCCAGTGAGCATCCCTGTTGTCTGGACTTGGCTTTCCTTCCCACGCTGGACTTGTTGGAGATTCCCAAGGTGCCCTCTCCGTCTGTAACACCCCACACTCCCTTCTTGGAAACCCAATTAAAAATCAGGTCTGTCTCCCCTTGTTCTGTACCTGCCTCGCTGCTCTTTGCCCATAGTGCCAGCCTGCTCACCGCCCCACTGCCATTCTGCAGTTCTTCTGCAGGGCCAGGGTAGAGGACTTCTTCTCCCCTGCAAAAAAGGCGACTTTTTCCAAGGTTTTTACACTCAAAGGAGGGCTCCTGATGCTCCTCTGCAGGGCTCTGGATTTTGGACTCATCCTCTCCCGGATGATAGTGCTTTCCAGCCCCTGAGGGGCTGTTAGATCTATGCTGAGCACAGCTGGGACCCCGTGTCAGCACCACACCCTCTCCTGCCCAACCATACATAAAAGGTGTGGAACCAGAAAAGCTTTGGTCAGGCTGTATTGCACAAACGTGTGTTGGAACCTGCGAGGAGCCTTGGTGATACCTGGTCATCACCATCAGGTAACTACTAACCCCCATCCCCATCCGGAAACTTAAGAAGCTCAGCAAGAATCACCTCCTGTGACCCCTCTCTGATGAGAGCAATCCAGACACACACTAAGGCTTCTATGAGCCATGGGGATTGTTGGTTCCATACAGATGGGAAGACTGAGGTACAGGATGGCTGCACACTTGGTGTGGGGTGTCTCTACTTTATGAGGCTCTGTACTGGCTAGTTATACCACTCCCTCCCTTCCCTGCAGAAAATACCCCACTCTCATCTTGTGCCTGAATCTTTCCATCCCAATCAGTACAGGAGCTCCTGTTAAGGATGTTTCTGCTGAAGCTCCAGCTGGCAGTCACACCCAGTCCTCATCATCATCATCCTCTGTCAGCCAGGCACCACTGTCAGCTGGTGAGGGCTTGGCCTTGGAGCATGCACTGCCAGGCTGGGGGTGCCAGGGGTGTGCCGGGGAGTGATGCTGTCCCCGGGGGCCACGGGAGCGCTGTCCCAGTGGGGTGGGGATACGTGAGGGGAGCTTGCCCGGCCGATGGTCCCGCCGGGGTCGCACCTTGGGCCGCAACTTCAGCTTGTAGATGGAGGGCACACGCTCGGGTTTCTTCAGGCACCGCCGGGGCTTGGGGACATTGCTGGCTTTGGCTCCCTGTGGGGCATGGCTCCCTACTCCCAGCCCCCTCATCTCCCCCTCAGCTGGGAGGGCGGTGGACTGCGGGGTGACTGTCGGGAGTGTTTTGGCCAGTCCCATGCGGCTCAGGTGCTGCTGCCTGCGTGAGAGCTCCTCTACCACCCTGCCATAGCCTGGAGGTTGTGTGTGTCCCCAGAACCGTTGGAGCCCCCCGGCCCCCCTGCTAGGGCCACAGGTTTCCCCCCGTTCTTCGGCTGCCACTCTGGTGCCATCAGTACTCGCAGCCCTAATGCTCAGGGCTGAGGGGCTCTGCCAGGTACTCTGGGGACCCCACCCAGAAGCACAGCCCGTGTCCCCATCTGCAGAATGGGCTGTAGGGCTGGGGACCCGCCGGGGGGCCGGGCTGGCTCTGCCGAGGGGGCAGTTATCGCTGCCATCGAGTGTTACCAGCTGGCTGGAGGAATTTCGGGGTGAGGGCGAGTGGCCGAGGCCGAGGGGTCCCCAGTTCCCCTCCTGATGGATTTTCTGGCTCTGAGAGTCTCCCCGAGCAGACCGGTTTGGGGAGGGGGCGCAGACCTTGATGGGGCTGGGAGCCCCTGTGGCAGGGACCCCTCGTTGCCTCCTGCCAGGGGCCGCCGTCCGTCCGCCCCCTCGCTGGGTGATTTGTGGAGGTTTCGGTGCCAGCCGGGAGCTGGGTGTCGCGGAGCTGCTCCGTTCCCGACCCATGGGGGGTTTCCCAGCGCCGCTCCCGCCAGGAGCCCTGGGGACCCCCACGGGGCCCGGCCGGGCAGAGGCGGGGGTCCCGCCTGTCGCCCTGCGGCTCGGGGAGAGGGCTGTGGTGGGCGATCTGGAGAGTGGTGGGTGCCTCCCTGAAGGCGCAGCCGGTGGCTCCCGCGTCCTGCCAGAAGCAAGAGCAGAGAGTGGCCAAGGGGCTGCTGAACCCCTCCCCAGCATCCAGCCACCCCCAGACGGGAAGAGAGGGGAAATTAGGGAGGTGAGAGAACTCGCCCAGAGCCGGCGGTTCGGGGCTTCTCTGCGGCACTTACCTGCCCGAAGGGACCCGCTGAGGATCCTGGCGAGGACTGGCAGCTGGTGGGTGACCCGGACCCTCCAGCGAGGGAATGGCGTGAGGCTGGGAGACCCGGGACCCCCAATGTACAGGGGGCAGGGGGTTCTGCGAACGGCTGACCAGCAGCGCGGGCTGGGGCTGGCCCCGGGCTACCCTCGGGGCTGGCCCCCGCCACACCTCGTGCTGAGGGGGGCTCCTGCTTTTCCAGGCTTGTTTGTGAGCTGGGGGGGGGGAGGAAAGGGAGGTGGGGAGGAAGGACTCGACACCCCTGTCCATGCCACCCACTTCCCAGTTGCTCAGCATCCAGCTCCCCAGGGACGCTGATGCCAACCAGAGAGGCCTGCAAAAGAGCTTGTGAGATCCAGCTCCATCCCAAAGTCTTCCATGACCTCTAGTGGCCACCAAAGCCGAAAAATCAGGGAATCATGGAATGGTGTTGGAGTTGGAAAGGCTCTCAGAGCTCACTCAGTCCCAACCTCCTGCCATGGGCAGCGACACCTCTCACCAGACCAGGTTACCCAGAGCCCCATCCAACCTGGCCTTGAACACTTCCAGGGATGGAGCAGCCACAGCTTCCCTGGGCAACCTGTTCTAGGGCCTCAGTACCCTCACAGGGAAGAGATTCCTTCTCAGATTTCATCTAAAGCCACTAAAGCCATTTCCCCTGGGAGCACAGGTGCTCGGAGGAGTGGCTGAGGGAACAGGAGTTGTTCAGCCCGGGTAAAGGAGTCTGAGGAGAGACCTTGTTCTCTACAACTCCCCGAGAGGAGGTTGGAACAAGGCATTGCTCAGCCTCTTCTCCCTAGTGCCCAGCAATAGGAGCAGAGGAAATGGCTGCAGGCTGCACCAAGGGAGGTTCAGGCTGGATGGTGGGAAGAATTTCTTCCCGGAAGGGGTTAGCAGGCACTGGCGCAGGCTGCCCAGGGGGGTGTGGAGTCCCTGTGTCTGGAGGGATTTAAACAATGTGTGGAGCTGGTGCTGAAGGACAGGCGTTAGTGGTGTCCTGGCAGTGCTGATGACCTTAAAGGTCTCCTCCCAACCAAAGAGATGATTCTGTGATAATATCCTGTCACTACAAGCCCTTGTAAAAAGCCCCTCCATTTTTTCCTGTGGCTCCCTCAGATACTGGAAGTTCTCCCCAGTCTTCTTTTCTCCAGGCTAAACAATCCCAGCTCCCTCAGACTGTACTCGCAGGAGGTGCTCCATCCCTTGGATCATCTTCATGGCCTCCTCTGAACCCAAAGAGGGGCCTGAAACACAAACATTCCCCAACAAAGCAACGAAGCATCACAGCAAGGAAACCCTTCTGCTCCTGCAAATGGCCCCAGAAGCAGCAAGACCCATGACAGACCCCCCCCCCCCCCACCCCAGTCACAGAGTTTGGGGACACAGGGACTCACAGAGTGAGGTGCAGCGACATGGGTCATGCTTGTTCAGGTAGTGCTCCAGCGTGTCCCAGCCGCCCCCAACCCGCACCATGACGTGTTCCCGCAGGATCTGCTCAGGGTGCAGTGTGTCGTGAGAACCTGAGAGCCATCCATGGGACCCTCCCACCTCTTAGTAAGTGGCCTGGGTCTGGCACACAGTTTGGCTTCAAGAGCCATGGGCTTGCCCCGAGGGCCATCAGGACTCCCAAAGGACAAAGACACCTCCAGCTCAGGGCCACGGGGGCAGGGAAGGGCTCAGGCCCAGCTGCCATCCTGACTAGCACAGTTCATCCCCTCAGGGAAAGTGGGGGGTCTTTTGGGAAAGTTCTCTCCACCATCGTGTGCTGAGCCCTTTGGGAAGGCCAGGCTTAGGGACGGAGCTGTGTGGGGACAGGACATCCCATTGTTCCAGTTGCTGGGTAAGACCTGGCTGTGGTTTGGTGTGGGACAGCAGGGTTCAGCCTGTCCACGTGGATAATCACATCCATGGAAACCCCTGCTGCAGCCCTGCTCTGACGAGAACTATGAAAAACTCCACACTGCCTCATTTGGGGAAGGATGATGGAAGAGGTGTTGGCCGCAGAGCAAGATTCCTGGTGCATGTGCCCCAAAACTATGAGGCAAAACAGACTCACCCGAACAAAGATGAGGGTGTCAGAGTCACCCACACGGTACTTCCCTTCCGATACCTTGATCATGGGAAACTGGATGGGGCACGTACAGCAGCTTACCAGGTGCTGGACCTGTGGGCAACAGAGAGGGGTCTTCACCAGGGCTCCTCAGAAAGATCCTGGGGTGGCCATCTCCTGCCGGAGCTCCTCCTCAATCTCCTCCTCCATCTGCACGAGGGTTGGGGCGCGCATGCCGAAGCGGGCAGCACGGCGTGCCAGCTCCAGCAGGCACAGCACAAAGTTCTTCTCATTCTTCCTCAGCACCAAGTCGTCTGTCTCGAACATCAGGACATCTGGGGCAGAGCAGGGCTGGGTTGAGCAGTGGCAGATGTGTGAGGATGGGGGTAAAGGGAACAAGGGGCACAGGTGGGGTCAAAATCCTCCCAAAGGGGTGTTATCCCTAGGAACCAACCCCTAGGGATGCAGCTGGGGCCAACATGAGTTGGGCTGAATGGTGGAGAAGAGCCTTTCCTTTGGCCAGCTATGCATGAAGGCTCAACGGCTGCTTCTGGTAGCTCCCAAAGCCCAGTAGCTGGGTGAGTTGGAGATGTACCGCTCCAACCCCTTCCTAGGCACCCACTGGTGGTGAGGAAAAGGCAACTGACCCTTTGCACAGAGTCAGAACTGCTGCTGCTGCCAGCTACAGCAGGGCCAGATGGCAGCTCACACCCTGTCTGTGGGCAGCCCCCAGCCCATACCTCCACCCTTGCTGTGTGTCCCTACCCCACAGAGCTGCTGTGACACCCCAGCTCAGGGAGTCTCTGTGCTCACAGTGCTGCCCATCATTGGAGTGGCAGCAGCTTGGGGGACACCCAGGGTGATGCCAGGGGCAGCTGGCAGGGAACAGCACTCAAGGAGCCCAGCACCCTACCTTTAATATCCATCTCCTTCCTGCACCACTGGATGAAGTTGGAGACATTGTCCCTGGCCTGGAAGGTGCCTGGCTGTGCTGACAGGTTACAGACAACGCCAGCAGTGGGCAAGCGAAGGTGTCGAGCCACCTCGGGGCAGGTGCGGGCGAATTCCTCAGCCACATGGGTGATGTTGTTGGCATGGGAGCAGAGCACAGCCCCTGTCTCCAGCATCTCCACAAAGGTGCCCACCTCAATGTCTAAGGCATACAGCTCCTTCAGCCACTCTGCCAAGTCCTCTTTCATGGCGTACAGGTACTGCTCACTGGACTGGTAGGGACGGATGCTCCGCACCCCAGTGCCTGGCATCCCCCACATTTTGCTGTAAGACTGTGGGGAGATGGAGGGAAAGGGGCAATGGGGACATAGGTGACTGGGGACATGAGGAGTTGCTCCGGGCTGTGTCTCCAGCCCACCTCCCCAGCCACACTCACCAGCACTCCTCGCTCTCTGCCACTCTGGATGATAATGTCCTCCCAGTGTCCGGAGCCGTTCTGTGGTCCAAGGGTTGTAATGCAGAATCACCCTCCTGGGCAGTGGGTGTTTTGTTTCCTTCCCAAGTGCTGTTCCCTTCTCCTTGGTGACAAGGAACTGGCTGCAAACACTCCCTGTTAACCCTTCAGCACCTGCGACTCTGCTCATTCTTCCCCACCCACCCCAGGGGTGGATTTTCCCCTGAAGGTCCCAGCTCCAGCACAGAACTGGGTTACAGAGCAGCTCCCACATTGCTCACCACCCCAGAGGAGGGGGGTGGGCTTTCCCCTCCCTGAGCACCCAGCTTCACCAGATGGGTGACCTGGGGACCCTCAAAATGCATCATCAAGGCTCAGTACCCCTGAACTGACGGCCCTGAGGCAGACCCATTTCTGCAGCCATTTCACAGGCTCAGACACTGCTGAGATGCCACTACGTGTGGCTGGAAGCCCAAAAAAAATGCCACGGCAAGGAGCCTGCCAGAGCAAGGGAGCCTCTGCATGGGTGACCCCAGGCAAGGCCCCCTCCTCCCTGTATGGGGTGCCCAGAAGCATGGGGAGAGGCCAACCTCCAGCGTAAGGCCCTCTGAACACATTGTGAAGGTGTTGCTCAGCCCAGTCCCTCCACATCCCCCCTGTCTACTCTATGAGCACCCTGGAAGCAGCACCAGGAGCTGGAAAGTCAAACCTTGGGGTTTGTCAGGGCTCCTCAAAATCATGGGGATCAGGGCAGAGATCCCTCAGACAGAGCTGGTGGTCAGACTCCAAGCCCTCAGCTCAGCTCCTCCCACAGGATTCCTGTGCAACCTAGAAATGGACTCATGGAGAGACCAGAGGAGGAAAGGAGGCTGAAAAACTGCAAGAGGTAAGTCACAGCAGAGACATCAGTGCCATCACTTGCTCTGTGCTTCACGCCAATATGTGGAGCAAAGGGCTAATCTGGAGCCAAGAAGCCCTAAGGAGTACTAGACCTCATCTCACACTTAAAAGGATCCACCCCGTACTGATAACAAGCATCTCTACTCTCATTTTGTTTCATGGTGGTTGCTCATGTTTGGGTGTAAATCCCTACAGTCAGTCCCAGGCTCATCCCTTAATCCTACTGGTTCCAGAGCAGGTCCCCTCAAGGACCCCATTCCCCAGAAGCCCTCTTTGCTCCAGGGTTGGTACCACCTCTGGGTGGGAACTGGAAGCCCTGTGTTGTATCAGCCAAGCTCTCAGGAAATTCAGTAGCTGTACCTGTAAATCACAGCACAAACCCATGCATCCTCTCCCCCAAACCTCTATCTCACTAAAGAAATACAGGAAACACCGGGTTTCTTTCCTTGTCCACCTTTGGGGTTTCTCTGCTCCCTTGCACACTTCTTCCTAAATGACAGGAAGGTCTTTGGGCCAAGCTGGGTTGCTCCAGAAATGGAGCAACTCCTAGAGCTGGGGCTTTAAGAAATAACTGCCCAGGCAAGTGGGCACTACTGGGAATGTGGGAGATGCTCTCTCCCTCCCAGAGGCAGGGCCTGGGGAGCTGCCCCAGCACCCAGGTACTGCTGCAAAAGGCAAATGGGAGAGATGTGTTCAGACCTCGGGACTCAAGTGGAGCCTCTCATGAGCTCTAAGAGCTTCCTGCTGTGTCAGGGGTCTTCATCCTCCCTGGAACCATAGATCATGGCTGGACCAGCAGTGTCTTTTTGGGGGAAGGGAATGCAGGAATCCCAGCTATTCCCCCAGGCTGGGGAATGCAGCAGGAGGCTGTGTCTGGCATGCCCTGCCAGGGAGGGAGCCCCGCTGGAGAAAAGGTCACTGTGATGTAGGATTTTCTATCCAGAGCACCCAGTGGGGCCAGTTGCACAGCTCAGAGTGTAAATCTACTCCTCTTGGTCTGCCCCACAGGAGAGGATCTCACAGGATGCAGGAAGTGCAGCACAGTCACCTCGATTCTGACAGCAGCACCAGCACGATCCTGAGGCACCCTGAGAGTTCACAGACCAGAAACACAGCAGGAAGCAATGGAGGGAAAGGAAAACTCCCTAAATGGGACAGGATTTCAGGTTGTCCCATCCTCAGCTTCCAGTCCCACAGCAGAAGGGATGTCTGGCTCCCCTGAGGGCATGGAAAAGGGGGTAACAATCTGCTGCTTTTCTGCAGAGCTGTAGGTGTGGAGCAACCCCAGTGCAGGCAGACCCATCAATCCTCCCATCTCTAGAAAGCAGCACAGGCTGCTTGAAGGCCAGAGCAGATGTCTTGACAGCAATACCTCATCCAATACCAGCCTTCCCCATCAATCTCCCCCCAGCCTCACCAGTCTCCCCATTGTGCTGCAGACCCTGCAGCCAGCAGAAGCCGAGGGAGCTGGAGAGCTGCAGCGCGGGGCAGATGAAGGCAAGACCCTGCCCCTCAGCAGGCAGCACAGGCAGACAAACTGGCACAAAGCAAACAGGAGCAGCAGAGAGGGTCTCGGGCAAGGACCCACCTACACACACGGTGCTGGGTTGGAGAGAAGGTGGGGACCTGGAGAGTCCCCATCAGCATGAATCAGAATCATT
Organism: Upupa epops; assembly: GCA_013397515.1. NCBI lineage: Eukaryota > Metazoa > Chordata > Aves > Bucerotiformes > Upupidae > Upupa > Upupa epops. The sequence goes on from VZRI01013109.1 coordinate 203,557, forward strand.
TAGGCTGGAAAAGACCTTTAACATCACTGAGTCCAACCATGAACCCAGCTATTCCATCCCTCACTAAACCCTGTCCCTGACCTCCAGATCTCCACAACTATGAAACACGGCCAGGGATAGTGATTCAACCCCCTCCCTGGGCAGCCTGTGCCAAGGTCTGAGGGCCCTTTCCAGGGAGCAGTTTCTTCTCAGGGCCAACCTAACCCACCCCTGGGGCAGCCTGAGGCCATTTCTGCCTGTCCTGTCCCTTGTTCCTTGTGAGAAGAGACCAACCCCCACCTCTCTCCACCCTCCTATCAGGCAGTTGCAGACAGCACGAAGGTCTGTCCTTAGCCTCCTTTTCTCCAGAGTAACCAGCCCCAGCTCCCTCAGCCTCTCTTTACAGGGTTTGCTTTCCAGACCCTTCCCCAACCCTGTTGCTGACAAGTCTGGAGCCTCTCCAGCCCTTCAATGTCCTTCTTGTACTGAGGTGCCCAGTTCACCCTCAGTAATTTGGCATGAAGCAGAAAGAAACTAATCACTGAGCTTTCAGTGAGATTCACTCCCTGGTTTGATACAGCAATACCCAGCCCAGCCCCAAATCATCTCAAATCCAGGAAACAGGAGACGGGCTTTAAAATAATAAACAGAGAAGCGTGACATGAAATCAAACAGAAATCCCAACACTACACAGCCAGAGGTTCGTTTTATTTTCCACCAGGTTTCCAAGCCCTTGGCACTCCCTGGAGGCAACATCTCCATGTTGTTACTCAATTCCAAACAGAAATGAGGCAGCTCCTTTCTTTGGCAGTGTGGAAAGTCAACTGAGGACATCTCCAGGGCCCTGTCTGTGCAGGAAGGGTTCACTCACAAATAGGGAAAATGGGCAGAGCTGCTCATGTTGGCTCTGGGCACAGCAGGACTGACCACAACCCGGAGCCGAAGGACAGGACCCAGCCCTGGAGTCCTAGCCCTGGGAGAGCAATCAGTGAAGAAGCAGCCCACCCCTGCACAATCCCAGCATGGTGAAACCCTCAAACCTCTCCGACCAAAGGACACTGAGAAGGTTGTGTTGCCCTGTCCTGCACAGCATTGACACTCAAGCACCAGGAAGTTGATGCTTGTCCGTTTGCAAAGGTGACCAGTCACACACACAAGCGTTTCCAGGTAAGGAGGCTGCTCTAGGAAAGCAATGAGGAGCACCAGCCCAGTTGTCCTGCATGTAGACACGTCTGTGTGTTTTGCTTACCAACTCCTCCTCCCCACCAGCTCCAGTCATTTGCTAACCCTGTTCATCCAACTGTGGCAGAGGGACACGGGACACAAAACCACATTGATGTTTCTTGCACAGAGAGAACAGAGTCCTTCTGCACATGAGAAAGGCTGCCAGGGGAACACAGCCATTACTACACACTACAGAATTCACCTGGCCATCACAAAGCTGAAGTGCAGTGCTTTTGTTGCCCTCGAGCTGCACAGCACTGTCCCACAGAGACACAGCCAGAAGTTCAGCTGAACCTCTCTTGTCCTTCAAAGAGGATCCTACACCAAACCTTCTGCTTTCTGCCTAGAACATTCCACAGTGTTGGTGCCTCCAGCTGGTGCTTTACAAAACCGCACAGTGGATCAGCTCAAACTCGAGGTGCTGACGATCCATCCTGGGTCAGGACAGGAGGCAAGAGCAGGGGTCTGTGTACAGAGCAGGGAGAAACCTCCACACAGCCCCGTTTGTGTCCAAACAGAAACACAGAATCAGACCAGTTTGAGCTGAAGGGATCCTCACAGCTCACCCAGTCCATCTCTCTGCTGTGAGCAGAGACATCTCCAACCAGAGCAGGTTGCTCAAAGCCACAAAGTCCAACCTGGGACAGTTCCAGGGATGGGGCTTATCCCACTTCTCTGGGCACCCTGGACCAGGCAGTCACCACCCTCAGTGTCAGCAGTTTCTCCTGGAGCCTGACAGCTCCAGGCTCCTCTGACAGCGTCAGATCTCTGCTGGACTGAGGAGCCCAGAGCCGGACCCATACCTACAGGGGGGTCTCACCAGAGCAGCAAAGTGGCACAATCACCTCCCTGCCCTGCTGCCCACCCTGCTGGGGACACAGCCCAGTTCACAGCCTGTTTTCTAGGCTGCGAGCACATGCTGATGGCTCCTGTCCAGCCTTTCATTACCCAGCACCCCAAGTCTCTTTGTGTTTCACCAGGAAACGTTCTCAGTCCATTCAAATCCACTCAAACCCCAAACCAACCAGCAGTGAGGTTCTTCCCTGCCGGATCAGGGTAGGGAATGGCAGACCCAGTCTGAAAGGCTATGTGCAGTGATGCCCGTTCCCAGCAGTAGGGGTGTTTGCAGTCTCCATGTTTTCTACTCTTTCTCATGGGATTTCTTAAAAATTATTGTCAGCCAGAGCCTCCAGCCCTCCTGGCCAGAGCAGAGTGGCCAGGGCTGATGGCTGTCCTGTCCCAGCTCCATTCCTGCTTTGCCAGGCATTGTTCCAACAACCCTCCACACGCTTTGGCCAGCCTCAGGCAGCACCAACATGCTGGTCCCTGCTGAACTGTCTCCAAATAAAGAGGAATCTGGGCAGCAGAGACCAAGGTGGGGTCCAGACTCCACATTTCATCCTGGCCCACTCTGTTCAGAACAGAACCTGCCCACTGTTCGCATCCCAGCAGCCCATCCAGGTTAGCTGGGTGGCCCATTTGCCAGTGGCTACCACCTGCAGCTTCACCCAGTCAAATTGCCAGTACTGGTCATCCTGGAAGAAGTAGATGAAGCCATCACGGTGGGTGAGGGCCCCTGCTGTGCCTGGGGGCAGGCCCTGCCAGTCCCGCAGGCTGCGGGGGTAGTAGGGCTCCATGGCCAGGGTCTCCTCACTCAGCACGAAGTACTTGGGTCCCTTGAAGAGGACCAGGCGCCGGAGCGGCTGGAAGTAGAGGGCAGTGTCAGGGTGCCGCGGGAGGCCGTGGGCACTGCATTTCTGGGGGAATCCCGCCTCCAAAGTGGAGCCTGTGTAGCACCAGCACCGGCCTCCTGGGAAGAAGAAGGAAGAGTGGTTAGAGTGCACCCCACTGCAGGACAAGCTCCAGGAGATGAGGAAGGACTCAGCCCTACAGCCAGCAACATGCATCCGTGACATCCATTCTACTGGTGCCCTAACCAGCAACACCACTGGGCTGCCCCATGGACCAGGCTGGCAGGGAAAACTGAGACACAGTAGCTCAGGGGCTTGCAAGCATGAGAGGGACTTCCAGAGACAGAGCAAGGCCACCACCATCCGCTAGCTCAGGCTGCTTGCTTGCAAACCTCCCCCTGCTCCCACACAGTGAGTAGGATGGACAGACCCAGTCCATTCCTGGAGTGTCTCCAGAGAAGGGCAAGAGAGCTGAGGGAAGGGGCTGGAGCACCAGCGCTCTGAGGAGTCACTAAGGGAACTGAGGGAGTTTAACTTCAGAAAAGGAGGCTCAAGGGAGACCTCAAGAACGCCCTGAAGTTGGAGCCAATGGAGGGGTCAGTCTCTTCTCCCAAGGAGTAAGTGACAAGATGAGAGGAAACAGCCTCAGGTAGTGCCAGGGGAGGTTGAGGTTGGCCCTAAGGAACAATTTCTGACCCATAAGGATTGTCTAAGCCTGGGACAGGCTACCCAGGGCAACGATGGAGTCCCTGGAGGGACTGGAAAGCCATGGTGATGTGAAGTGAGGGACAGGGAGTGGTGGCCACCTGGCAGTGCTGGAGGAATGATTGGACTAGGTGAGTTTAAAGGGTTTTTTGTCACTCAATCAATTCTGAGTCTATAGCTGCAGAAAGCTCCCCTGCAGCAGCAGCAGCAGTTGCCATCAGAGTCAGCTGTCCCTGCAGTATCCTGTGCCCATGGAGCAGCCAGCAAAAGCTCCTTTCTGCTCAAAGCCACAGCTTGACCCAGCCCATGGGTGAGAGGCAGCAGCCAAGGGCTGGAGACGAAGGGGGGCTCCTGTCTCTCATCCAGCCACAGCAACAAAGCCCCTTTCTGACAGCTAGCAACTGGTTTCCATTAAAAGCTGGTGCTGACCATGGCAGTGGGGCTGCCTGGTCTGACCTCTTTCTCCCCATCTGGCCGTGGCAGCAACTGGCATTCATAGAGTTATGGAATAGTCTGGGTTGAAAGGGAGCTCAGAGCAACTCCCGTGCCAACTCCCTACCATGGGCAGCAACACCTCTCACTAGACCAGGTTGCCCAGAGCCCCATCCTACTTGGCTTTGAACACTTCCAGGGATGGAGCAGCCATAGCCTCCTTGGGCAACCTGTTCCAGGTCCTCAGCACCTTCACAGGGAGGAATTTCCTCTTCAGATCTCATGTCAATCTCACCTCTTTCAGTTTAAACCCATCCTATCACTAGAGTCTCTCACAAAAAGTCCCTCTCCAGCCTTCCTGGCATCCCTTCAGATACTGGAAGGCTGCAGTAAGGTCTCTCTAGAGTCTTCTGTAGGCTGAACACACCAGGTCACTAATTCTGTCCCCATAGCAGCGGGGGTGCAGTCTCTTGGCTTCTCCAACAGCACATTTCCAGCTCTCCATTCCCATGCACCATGAAAACTGGGTTTGTTTTCAAGCCTGGGTGAGGAGAAGGCATGAAGGGGGTGCTGCTGGGGTGATGCACTAGGGCTGTCCGGTTAATCCAGGGCAGGCACTGGGCCCAGGGCTCCTGTGGGTTTTTGCACATTCAGGGATTCAGCAATGCCCCAGCTCTGCAGTGGGATGGGACTGGGGATGTGGGCAAAAGAAGGTACTCCAGGACCACCCGGGCAGCCTGACCTGTGGGCAGGAGTGGCAGCAGCCCTGAGGGGATCCCACCTGCGCAGGACTCACCTACCTTTGAAGAAGTAAAATTTGCCACTGAGCTGGGACCAGGCACAGGCGTCGATGCCAGCAGGGAGGCCAGGCCAGCGCGTCTGCAGGGGTTGTGGGTCACTGGCATTGCCAGTCGCTGTCACCACCCAGTAGTGGCTGCCCTTGAAGATGTAGAGGTTGTGATCTGCATCTGCAGGGCAGAGGGAGGTGTGAGGGGGTCCAGGGTGAGAAACCTCACACCACCTCCTAGCCACCTTTTCCTTGCTTCTCTTTCCTCCCCACAAAGCTCTGTGGTTTTGGAGGCTCCCTACTGCCTCTCCAACCACCTCTCAGCTTCACTCACTGCCATCACTCCATGTTAGAGACAACACAGCTGACCACAGCTCCTTCTCAAGGCCCATCCTTCACGGTTGAGCTCCTGCACTGAATAAGAGTCTGCATGACCCAAGTTCTAGGTGGTTTTCCCCTCTTACACACCAAGCCATCACTGCGTCCACAGGATGCTGCACTCTGCAACCATGAGAACCAGTGATGCCACCAGCCCCAGGAGGACGTATGGAGCTGTGGACCAGCCTAACCCACTTTTCCCATTGCTGGAGCTTATTAGAGCAGAACAGGGCAAGGACAAGGGATATGCATTTTGGGGGAGGGCTGCATCCACCAACACTCACCAGCAGTTATGGCATTGAAGAAGGAATGGCAGTAATAGGCACTGAGACTTCTCTGCTGCTGGTCCTCACCATATAGGTCTGTGCTCCAGTCCTGGAAGTGAGTGAAGACCTTTCCTGGGAGCTGGACGGCTGAGCCCTTGGTGGGTTTCCCTGGGACAGAACAAAGAGAAATGTGTTGCAAAGAAGGGGCAGGGAAACAGCTTTCCCCAGAGCAGATGAGCTGAGCAGCCATCCCAGGGCTCCAAACACTCCCTGTCCCAGTTCCTGTCTCCTTTGATACAGTGGTGACAAAGACCCCTTGGTGCCTCCAAAAAACACACATTAGCTTTTCCTTATTGCAAACAAGGAGAAAGTTCAATCTTTCCTGCCCTGGAGGTCCTGGTGTCCACCCGACATGTTCTACCACATCTTCCTCCCCAACTATGGGTCCCATCCCACTGAACACAGTCCTCTCCCCTTGCAGAAACCTTCTCCTATCCCTGCTCCTCACTCTCCACCCCAGTAAACAGCCACAGAGGAACCAAGGGATGCTCGAGGAAGCCAGGCTCACCATACAAGTTCTGGATGGCCAAGATGTCATCCCAGTTGAGCACAAAATCCTTGCTGAGCTTCTTGTAGTAAGGAGACATCAGGGCACTCTTGACTGGTGAGTGCTCCAGTCCCAGCGTGTGGCCAACCTCGTGGGCCACTACGATGAACAGGTTGCGCCCTTTGCCACTGTGCAGGGACCAGCGCTCGGCACTATCAAAGTGAGCTTCTCCACGCCGGGGGAAGAAGGCATGAGCCAGGGCACCTCCTGAGGACACAAGAGCCATGAGGGACCATGGGGCAGGAGAGGACTTCAGCCATAAGCCACTTAGGCCTTCTGAGAAAGAATAGCAGCTTCCCAGGCCTCTATCCCACCGCAGATGCAACCTAAACCAGCTCTGTCTTCTGCTTCTGAGCATAGGAGGGGTTTCACAGGTCACAGAATAGTTTGGGTTGGAAGGGACATCAAGGATTATCCAGTTCTAACCCCACTAGACCCACCTCCCACTAGGCCAGGCTGCCCAGAGCCCCATCCAACCTGGCCTTGAACATCCAGTGATGGAGCATCAACACAGACTCTTTGGGTAACCTATGCCTCAGCACCCTCAGAGGGAAGATACTTCACCTTATGTCTGCTTGGTGGTTTATCTGTCCTGTTTCTTGCAGTGCTAGGGCCAGGGACAGAAGCTACCACAGTGACCCATGTCAGGCAAAGGTTCAAGGACAGAGGCAACCGGGGCTGGGCAAAACAGTTCAGCTAGAAGGAATGATGAGGCTGGATTTGGTGAGCTCAGGTTTGGAGGATGCCATCAGAGTGGGGAGAGACCCTCAAAGGCCATCAGCATGATCCTACAGTGAGTATCTCAGCCGCCTTGCTGGCAGACCTCAAAGTTGGGAGTGAGGATCCCATAGTTAGAAAGCAAACTGGTGCAAACTGGGTTGGAGCAGCCTTTTGCTGCCCCAGCCCTCCTCCCTGCCAGGGAAGAGCCCACGCTGTAGAAGACGGTCTTACAAGGGGGAAGCAACCAGCACCTGGTCCATCGAAGGCGTTGTTGAGCCCATCGTTGTGGTCCCCTTGGAAGAAGGTTAGGCGGATGTCAGCTGGTCCATCCCGTGCCTCCCAGAACACCAGTGAGGACACATTGCTCCAGAGCTCGAAGGCAGCTCTCACGGCCAGGCGCACCTCGTGCTGCGGCAGGTAGGATGGCCAGTTCACCACCCGGTAGGTCAGGTGCCGCTTGTACCACCTTCCTCCTGCAAGGGAGATAAGGTCAGCATGGCGATAGGGACTCAGACCCCCTGATGGAGTCTCAGCCCCATGATAAGGACTCAGACTCCAGTGGAGACTCAGCTCCCCAGTGGGGACTCAGGTCCCCCCGGTAGAGACTCAGACACCCCAGTGGGGACACAGACCCCCTGATGGGCACTCAGGCCCCCAGTGGCTGCCTGGTGCTGGGAAATTCCATGGTTGACCCAGAAAATCCCTCTGAAGGTGTCACCACTAGATTCCACCCAGAGATTCCAAAGGCTGGAGTTGGGACTAAATTGGAACTAAGGGTTCAAAACCTGTCTGAGGAGGGAGAAGCTGGGGAACCCAGTTTGAACTGGCCAACCCTTACCTGGTTGTGCTTTCAAGGGCCAAATCTAACAAGAGTCCATGACCTGCAGGTCTCCTGGCTGATGCCCAAGGACTGGCTTTCAGGGAACCACCTCTGAAAACAAGTAGCCCAAAGGCAAAAGCAGTGGGCAGGGCTCTGGGCAGCACTGTGGGCCACTCCAGGATTGGGAAACTAGGGATTGCAGGAGCCCCATTAAGGCAGGTTTGCCAAGAGCTAGGCACCAGCCAGAAAGAAAAAGGAACTGATCCTTAAGGGGACAACAATTGGGTTTGAGATGGTTCCTTAGGAAGGGTCAGTGCTGACCACTGTAACAGCAGGTTCTGATCTTCAGCTCCAGAGAGCCCCAAACCGGGTGGCCATGGGAGGTCTGTGTGGAGGGCTGTGGCTTCCCAGCATCCAAAGATCCCATGGTGAGAGGGGGGCTCCTCCCTGCCTCCTCTCAACTGCCTCTCTGAGCTGGAGCCTCATCTGCTTTTATAGGGGATCCCTTGTCTTCCTCCTCTTCATGCACTGTGACCAGAGCAGACCCTGAGCCAAGGAGAAGGCAGATGAGTCCTGGGGGTGAGGGCTCATCTTTTCTCCATTTTCCAGTACTTCCTGATCACTCCAGCCTGCAGGAGCTGTCACCTGGAAGCCCAGCTGGGGATATCCCTGCAGGAACAAATCACTGTTCACCACTATTTTTAACAGCACTGAGGATCTTACTGCCCCTGCCTTCCACAAAAGCTCTGCCAGACCAGACAGACTTTATGATCCAGATGTCAGATGTTAGGTTTACTTGGTTGGTTTTAGGTTGGACTGGATGATCTTTAAGGTCTTTTCCAGCCTCATCATTACTGTAATGTGCCCAGGTGGCCAAGAGGGCTAATGGCATCCTGGCCTGTTCAGGAATGGTGTGGCCAGCAGGGAGAGGGAGGTTATCCTCCCCCTGTATTCGGCACTGGTTAGACCACACCTGGAGTATTGCGTTCAATCCTGGGCCCCTCAGTTTAGGAAGGATGTCGAGGTGCTGGAACGAGTCCAGAGAAGAGCAACTAGAATGGTAAAGGGCCTGGNGTTTAGACTTGACATTAGGAAAAGGTTTTTCACTGAAAGAGTGATCAGATTTTGGAACAGGCTGCCCACGGAGGTGGCTGAGTCACCGTCCCTGGAGGTGTTTAAGGTTAGGCTGGATGAAGTGCTGAGTGGCATGATCTAGATGTCAGATGTTTAGGGTTACTTGGTTGGTTTTAGGTTGGACTGGATGATCTTTAAGGTCTTTTCCAGCCTCATCATTACTGTGATACTGTTACTCCCAATGCCACCAGGCAAAGATGAAAGGGACAAGCCCATGAGATGGCCCAAAGATCCCCAGCCTCCTCCTACCACATCAGAGTGCAAAGACGTGGGTTTTCACAGCAGCACAGCCCCCTCCTCCTCCAGTACCCCTAAGCAGCCATGGGGATCCCAGGGCCATGCCACTACATCTAGCCAGGGGTGTCCAGGAGTGGGAAGGAAGGTGTGGGGCCGCTCTGGGGAGACGTGGGTGCAAGAGCCAATGCTGGGGTGTGGGAGTGATGTCAGACCTCCAGCAACTGCACTGGCTCCAGATGTGCAGGGAAATGGGGGAAGGGATGGGGCCACACACTGGGACTCACTGCTGTGTCTGAGCCAAGCTGTTCAGCAAAGCTGGCAGATAGCCCATCCCCTCCCCTCCCATCTCTGGTTCCTTCTCCCTGTTTCTGAGCAGCCCATGACAGGGGAGGCTCTGGGCCTCCTCCTGGGGGAAGAAGTGACTCCTCCTGCTCATCAGTGCCACAAGAACCTACATCTCACCTGCACATGGCTGAGCTTTCCATTGGCCAAGACAAACCCTGCCTGGGCTGCAGCCCTAAGACCATGAGATCATAGACAGAGTCTCCAGGTGAGGTCTACAGAATCACAGATTGGGTTGGAAGGGACATTCAAGGCTCCTCCAATTCAACCCTCTGCCCTGAGCAGGGATACCTCCAGCTGAACAGTTGAAGGTTGCTCAGAGCCCCAAGGTCCAATATGACCTAGGATGGGTCCAGGAATGGGGCTTCTCCCACCTCTCTGAACACCCTGGGCCAGGCTCTCATCACCCTCAGACCAACAGTGAAAGTCCCTCTAGCCTAACTCTCCCTCTTTTAGTTTGACTACCACACCATGTCCTGGCACAGCAGCCCCTGTGGCACAGCAGCCCTCACTGTCCTCTTTAAAGCACTGAAAGATCAAACAAAGGTCTCCTTGGAGCTTCTCCAGCTGCATCCCCCAGCTCTCGCAGCCTGTCCCACAGCAGCCGGTTCCATCCTCAGAGCAGCACTTCTGAGGTCTCCTCTGGCCCAGCTCCAGCAGCTCCAGATCTCCTGTGCTGAGGAGCCCAGAGCAGGACAAAGCAACAGCACCCTATCCCTCCCTCCACAGGGAAGAGCATCTCCCATTAGGGAAGGATGGATGGCACCAGCGGGCTGGGCTAGCTGAGACCAGCAGCCATTTCTCAGTAGAGTCCAGGACAATCACAGGCTGGGAGGTCCTCAAGGGGAAATTCAGGACACAGTTGCCCAACAGTGTCTGGCCAAGGAGCTCCTGCCAGCTCCAATCCCTGGTAACACCCTGTGAAGCAGCCAGAAGCAGGTTCTCATCCCAGTGCCCTCCATATAGACACCTATTTCCAAAGAGGACCTTGCCCCAGCACCCCCCAGGATCACTGCAGAGGGGACGTTTGCTCAGAGGTGCAGAGAAGGCTGGACACACTGTCCACAGAGGGAACTGATGTCCAAGGCTGGGCTGGGACTGATCCCAGGAGAGCTGGCAGTACTGAGTGACTGCTTGGACCTGATGTTCTTAAAGGTCTCGTCCAGCAAAAGGATTTTGAGAGTGGGAGGGACAACTGCCCACCCCAGCCCCACACTGGCCACCACTGCCCGTTGAGAGCCACTGCTCAGTGCTGGGGTGGGAGCATGCCCAGAGCTGGTGGGATGATGGACGTTGTGGCTGCCTGGTGAGGCTCCTGCTGGGCGAGGGGTGGGTCACAGAGCACTTTGCTGGCCCAGCTGCACCAGCTTCCTGCTTTAAGTCAGACAAACAGCCAACACAAACCTCCAGGCTTCCTGACTGGTGCCGCCAGAGTAGGCACCCCCTCCCTCTCCTCTGCTAGAACTACTGGACGTCTGTTGCCACCCACTCTTTGACTGTGGTTCCAGACGGGAGCCCCATAGGGCACCAGGCATGGGCTGCTCCCTTTGCTCATCTGTTGCCAGCCACCCTCATGGCCCTGATGCATAACCCTCCTGCCCGTGGTTGGCAGAGCCTCTGCAAGGACTGTGCTACACGGCAGGGGTAGAAGAGAAGGCAAAGGCAGGGAGGAACTTGCTGGGGTGTCTCCTGGGGCCATCCATCACCCACCCTGCCAGATGCAGTATCAGCCTGACACAGCTCACAGCCCTTTTCTTAATCTCCTCTTCATTTTTCCCATGGTCCAAGCACAGCTGGCCCCAGCCCTCTTGCTCTCTAAGAATCCAGTTACTCACCCACCAGTCCAGAAGACAGCTCATGAGAGATGAGAAGACCAAACCTGGATACACAGGAGCAAGAGCATGCTCGAAGCAGAGTTAAACTGCCTAAACTGGGTGAAGTGAGTCCCTGTGGCCAGGCAGCCCAGCGGGTTCGCTGGTTGCATTTCAACTCCCAGAGCTCTGCAGAACCTGGAGATAACTTCACTCTGTGCCAGCCCCTGCCCTTCGGATCCTGCCACCACAGATGTGTCCAGGGCCACAGTGACCTGAAAACTTCCTGGGAGATGTCCTGGCTCCATTGACAGCAGGAAACCCACCCCACAGCCCTGACCTTCCCCGTGAGTGGGAGCTGCATCTCTCTAACCATCGCTGACCCCAAACCTTACAGAAAACTCAAAATAGACTGGCTTAAAAACAAAATAAGGAGGAGCAGGTCTGTGCTGTGGAGCTGCTCCTCCAGGAGCCAGGATGGGAGAGTCAGGTGCCTGTACCCCACAACCCCACATCCCGCAAGGCCCCTGGTACTGATGCTCACCATGTGGAGGAGTGCGTCTGCGGCGCCTGGTGCTGGCACCCCAGGATGCCCTCTCCCCATCTCCAGTGCCACAGCGTGGCAGAGCCATCTGATGGAGCGTGGGGGTGTCCAGGACCCCGCTGAGTGTGAGGTGGGTGACCCACTGGAAAGCCCTGGAAAAGGAAGGAAGAGAATTAAGCATCCAGATTCCTCCAGGGTTTGGGTTGTGTTTGTGCACTGTTCACCATGTGCCAGGGCTCTCACTGCCATCAGGAATGCATTTGGGTGATAAAACAAGAACGATTTGGCTCTGAAATCACATCTGATCAGCAATCCATCTCAAAGTAGGCAGGAGAGCCTCAGAACATGACTTTCCTGTTCTTACCCCCAGCTGTATGACTCTGTACTCGGCTTTGCATGGGGTCAGGCTGAGGGTGCTCCCAAGCCAAAGAAGTCTCACTAGCGTAAGTCCAAACAGAGGCTGTTAGCTCGGCCCCCTGACATCTCCCAGCTGTCCCCAACCCCGGCGTGGCCACAGAGATTTTTGCCCAGGGAACAGCAAACCATAAAAGGCAACTAGCGCAGCACAGCGAGGCACGGGACTGCCAGCACTGGCATCCCACTGCGGGAGCTGGGCACAGGCTGGCATTTCCAAACAGGACCAGTCAGGCTGTGCAAGAGAGAAGCTCCAGCTGCAAAAAGCTCCCTCCCAGCTGCAAAAAGCCCCCCTGAGCATCTGCAGCTCCCACACAGCTGGAGTTGCTGCATTGCCGCTGCGGCTGGAAGCAAAATGTTCCTACCTCAGTGCCTGCATGAACTCAGCAGGGCTGTGCGGGATGGGTCCTGGGCTGCTGAAGTAGCCGTATTTCTCCAGGAACAGCTGCAAGGAGAGACATGGGACAGGCACAGGTCAGACCACAGGGAGGCTTGGGGAGAGGGACTGGGAAAAAGGAGATGCACTGGGAAGCTGCAATAAACCCAGGGCTCTTCAGAGATCCCCAGTTATTGTCCTCCTGGCACTCCAAGCAGCCTCATCTCCTGCAGCTTGGGAAAATCTCAGCTAAGTCCACCAATTTTGGTGGCACTTGGGATTTTAGCCACGACATGATAGAGGAAACGCAGCTCTCAACAGATCCAAAAGCCCTGCCACCAGCTCACCCACAGCCAGAGGCTACCAAATGCACTGAACCACCTCAGATGGATGAAGGCTATGAGTAAAATAAAGGGTCAAGAGCTGTGGACACAGGCAGGGTGGGGTGAGACAGGGTCAGGCTGCAGCCAGCCCCCATCCTCATGCAGGATGTGCTGCTGCAAAGCAGAGACACTCCAGGGGCAATCTGCTGTGCCAAATCATTCTTCTTCTTATCGGCCACTTCCATGGACTGAGATTGCTGCTCTGAACTTGCTCCAACACTTAAATTGCAGTTAAAGAAAAACAAATAGCTTCCCCTGCCCAGGCTGTGCACCCAGCCTTTGGAGAAGCTCACTGCTGGGGCACAGGAAAGCTCTGCACTGCCACAAACACTGTCTGCAGGAGATAAAAAATCCCCCAGCACCCTGGCAGACAGACAGGATCAGAGAGGTGATGAGGAGTAAAAAGTGAAAGGAGCTGCTTTGTTTCCCATATCCCAAAGGACAGATGGGCTGAGCACCAGGGACACCAGGGGCTGCCCTGGCACAGCACAGCTGCTGCACATGGGAAGAACTTGGGCTTTTAGAGCCTCTTCCCTCCCTGCTCATCCCAGGGCAGGGAGAAACAGAGGGTGTTAATCTGTGCTCTATGCTGCTCCTGCCCATCTACCTTCTGATGGGTGATTTGATCCTCCACCACAACCCACCAAAGCTCCTGGCTGTGAGCAGCACTGATCTGGCCTGGCTTTACCCCACAGGACCTGGGGAGCTGGAATGGCAGCCCTGTGGTTTTCCAGGGCCTCTCCCTCTCATCCTCCTGCCCACACCCCCTGCTTATTGATAACAGTCATCCCAAACAATCATCCCAAACTTAACATCCTCTGCTCCCAGTCTGCTGCTTGTCCCTTCAGAAGCCCTTGCCAGCCACTTCCCAGAACTCTCCTCCAGCCATGGAGCTGGTCTCCTCCTTTACACCTTTTCTACACAGAGGGTCCCTCTCCATCTGCAACACAGCAAGGACCAGCAGTGTCCAGCAGGAAAAACTCCACTCAGCCCCAGGCAACACCCAGCATCTTTCACTACATCTCACTACAGTAGCATCAGGCTGCAGCAGTCAAAATTCCAGTGTGGCCAGTGATGCAGACACTGCACACCCTGTCCTAAGGAGTCAAGGTAGACTGGGCAGGAGCAAGCGCTGAGCTGGCAGGTCAGAGCTTTCACTTCTTCACTAGGTGAAGCCACACCACCTCTGTAAATACGAGAAGGGGCCATATACCCTGGAGGTGCCATCTCCCTGGCCATGTGGGGACAACTCCATCCTTCATATCAGCATCAGGAGGCAAAATACAGCAGTGACTCAGGCTGCTCCTACAGGGGAGGAGAATTCAGGGTCAGGGATGTGCCAGGGAATTTTGGTTGCCCTGAGAGCAGTCTGGAGAGAAGGTGTCTGGCCCTTTTCCTCTGGAGCTGTCTTTATAACCAGAATCACAAAATCCCCAGCTCTGCAGAGGGACATGGGTCAACAGTCCCCAGCAGTTACATCACCACAGACAGATGTGGGCTGCAAAGTTCTGACTCTCAAATTACTATAAAATCCTTTTCTACCCCCGTTTTGCCCTTCCTCATCATATAAACAATGAAGCTGTTGCCTCTCCTGTAACTTAACACAATCCCATTCCTCAGGTATGAAAATTATTTCTCCCCTCCATGATCACATGAAGCCTTGAAACCCCATCTGGACAGGCACAGTGCAGGGCAGAAAGACAGCAGCTGCCACAGCAGCTGCTATTGCCCAGCACCGCAATGGACAGAGACCACTGGCTTAGCTACTCCTGTCCAGACCTCCGTGAGCTCTGCCACGGTTTGGTTTTTGGCCAACCAAAGCAGCAGTTCCTCTGCAGTGTAGAAAACTACTCTACTACCCTAGTAGTTTTCTGTTCTCAAGCTGCAAAACCACTAGGATTAAAACTTTTCGACTGGTCCCAAAGATGCCAGTCCTGGGAACACAGAGCTGTGGGAAAGGGTTATGCTGACCCACTGCTGCGCAGGGGATTTACCAGACAACAGCACACACAGTCCCTGGACCAGAGACTTTCCAGAGCAACAAGGAAACCCAAGAGCCCCCTGCCACAGAGTCCTGTGTTTACAACAGTGCTCAAAACACAACCCCCCATCACCTCCTCACACCCCCTCCTCCCCCACCAAGTACTGCCCATGCCCTGCACAGCCCCAGACACCAGCCAAGCTCTGGTATGACTGGGCCGGAGCTGTCACCAGCCCATTCAGAGGCTGCAGTACAAAGCCTGGTTGGGCTGGGAAAACCCCCTCCCTCCTGCCTCAGATGTGGAAATGCTCTTCTCCACACAATGGGGAAAGAAAAACAGCAGGAAACCAAGAACTGAGCATTAACATTAAATATCCCAGCTCCCCCTCCTCACGGGGCAGGGTGAAAGGGAAAGGTCTGGCTGGCAGGGAGTCAGCACCCGTGCAAAAACACCTTCAGGGCTACATCAGGGACAGCAGGAGATGGAAGGGCTCTCCCCATCTCAGAGCTTGGATGGGGAGCTGGTTACAACCCTAGAAATCATAGTTGCTAAGAGCTGACACCAAGGAAACACCTTGTCCTCAATCATAGGCATCCCAGGGGGAAGATGGCCAACAGCAAATACAACTAGTCCTCCCTCCCTGGAAACCAGGATGGCTAGAGTGTGGAAACCTGCCCACCCTCCAGACTCGGCTCCTGACATCTTCTCACCAGTTCCTTGTCAGAGAAGGCCTCCCGTTGACCTCTCGTGGAAGCTGGCCCTTTCCCTTGCCTGGATACAAACTCCATCTCCTCCCTCCACCCCACACCCCAGCCACATTCCTGCCTGCAGCCACAAAGCCTCGGGCTGAGCCCTTTTGTTTAAGCGTGAGTGTAATTATCTGCATAAATAATAGAAAGCACTATACGCAGAGACACTTAAGAAGGGGGATTAGCAAGCACAGAGCTCAGCTGTCCATCCACAGAAAGGATGGTGAACAGGGCAGCTCATTCTATGTTAATGATGGAGGTTGATGAAAACCCTAAACCCTGTCTGGTTGCTGTGCTGTTCCCTCAGTGTGCCTAAATCCTGAAGGAACCTCCTCTCCCACCTACCCTCCTGAAAATCTATTTTAGAATCATTAAGGTTGAAAAAGACCCCTACGATCAAGCCAAGTCCAACCATCAACCCAGCACCTCCATACCCACTAAACCATGTCCTGAAGTGCCAGGTCTACACATTTTCTGAAGACCTCCAGGGATGGGACAGCCACCCCATCACCTCCCTGGGCAGCCTGTTCCAATCCCTGACCACTCCTTCAGCAAAAACATTTGTCCAATATAACCCTCCTGAGTCTAGCTCTTTCATACCAGGAAATGGTGTGCCCTCACCTCCTCATTCCAGGGCAGTAGGCCAGGACTGTAGTGACTCCTCCTGGTTTCAGTAACCCAGATGCTGGGGATGCTGAACTGGAGCTCATTCCCTGCTCCCTGTTTGCCTGGACAGGAGGCATGGGACAGGATGGAATGGGAACAAGAAATACCACATCCCCAACTGGGGACTGCACTGGGCTGGGTGCTCCCTGCCTGGGGGCTGGCAGAGTGCCCCACTGGCTTCTGTATTTGGGGAAGGGGGATCTCACCAGTGATTCACCACTCACCTCTGCATTTGAACACCACTTGCAGCTCTGCTCCGGCATGCCCCAGGCTGGGCAGCACCCAACCCAGCTCCCTAGATCTGACCCAAAGCACTGAGGGAAAATGGGAAAACACTGGGCTTGGCCAAAGCTTCCCTGCGAATACCAGAGCAGCTGACAAACCAGTCTGGTCTTGCAGACTGGTTGTGCTTTCACGTCTAGGGAAGGAAAGGAAACTAGGAATGGGAACAAGGGGAAGACAGCAAACCCAGTTCCTCACTGGAACAAATGGGGATTGTTTGGGGCAGAAAGTGGGACTGTGCTGACTCATGGGGCTGTGCATCACACTGGGGTGCCTTGGATCCACTTGCTACAGCTCCACTATCAGCAGTGACTCAGAGGCATGATCTCATGGGATTTGCAGGCTCTCACCAGCCACACAGAGCCCAGAGGTGCCTCACAGGGTGACAACACCTCAGTAATTCCTCCTCCTCTACCCTCTTGCACTCATTGCATGGCCTTGCTGACACTAAACAGCAGGAGCTGTTCCCAGGAAAAAGGTTTTCTTCCTCTTATTTCAATCACAGGGAAAAATAGGGGTGCCCCAGGAGCATGTGGGGGGCCAGATGAACCTCAAGTCCCACCACGGGCTTGGTGGTACCCAGAGACCCTTACTCAGGCCAGGCAGCTGCACACAGCATCCAGCGTCCCAAACAGCTGCCTGCCCTGTAAATGAGCTCATTTGGGCACTGGGGCATTTCTCAGTACAAGTGCAGCTCACAGCTGATGCTAAGCATGAGGTCTTGTGCTACAAAGAGGAAAAGTCATGGGCCATGTGTTACTGCAAAAGAGGGGGAAGGAGAGCAGGAGAGAGAAAGAAAAATTGTAAAATACTATCTAAACTGTGGATGTCTCAGTCCCTTCATCTCCTTCCCCATTTCCATTCCCTGCTTGTCTCAAATTTCTACCCCATTTCTCTTTCCATCACAACAGACCCATAGCTTCTCACACAAACTGCTCCAGGGGCTTTACTGTCCTTTCTCCTCAGCACTAGCAGGGCTCCACCAACTCCAACAGGAGGGAGTTCTCATGTGCCAAGGCTTTTCCACAGCTCCCTGCTGTCAGGGAGCCTTGGCATTACCCATCCTCAGCTCTGTCCTGAGCGCAGCCAGCTCTGCCCAGTGTCATGCTGCCCAGCTTCAGACCTCCTGCCTGGAGCCTGTAGATAACAAGATGATTTAACATAAACATGTTTCAAATTAAATAAATCAAATATCCAAAGTTTCCTTCCCTTTGTTTTTTTCTTTTCCCTTGGAGCCACAATTGATGCAAACACAGTGAAAACAAGGGCACTGGCCAGGAAAACAACCCAACTGGACATCTTCTCAAACTCTTGCATCTCAGTTTACACAACCCATCATCGCTAACTCTGGCAATGTTGAAGGCATTAATAACAGCTGCAGCAGCAGAGCCTGGCAGCTCTGAAAGCAACAGCTTCCATTATCTGATGCAGTGTGAGAATTTCAGCTTCCTTGTAAAGGCAGAATGAACTGTTTGGTTTATTGAGACAACCTTTCTCACTTCAGGCTCTTACTTGCTTCCACTGTGGTGTTGTCACACAGCCCATGGCCTGCCCAGCACATCACATTTAGGAAACTGAGGCAGGAAAGTTACTCACCCACCTGAGAACTGCTATGATCCTGGGGTAAGAGATCAGCAGTGACTAACAAGGGATCAAATGGCAGATTGGACTTCTTAAAGCTCCCAATGAGCTGGTCTTCTTCGTAAAGTGAATTTGAAATTGCTGGATTTGTGACCAGTGAGGTTTCTTTTCCTCCAGGTCAGGTCTGTGCACACTAGGACCAGCTCACATATAAATCAGAATCAGCATCTACTCTGCACTGGTGAGGCTGCATCTGGAGTATTGTGTCCAGTTCTGGGCCCCTCAGTTCAAGAAGGACACAGAGCTGCTGGAGGGTGTCCAGTGTAGAACAACAAAGATGACGAAGGAGATAGAGCACCTTCCTTATGAGGAAAGGCTGAGGGAGCTGGGTCTCTTTAGCTTGGAGAAGAGAAGGCTGAAGGGTGACCTTATTAATGTTTATAAATATGTGAGGGGTGGGTGTCAGGAGGATGGAGCCAGGCTCTTCTCAGTGTCATCTGGTGCTAGGAAAAGGGGCAATGGGTGCAAGCTGGAACACAGGAGGTTTCATATAAATATCAGAAGGAACTTCTTCTCAGTGAGGGTAACAGAGCATTGGAACAGGCTGCCCAGGGGGGTTTGTGGAGTCTCCTTCTCTGGAGACGTTCAAGACCCACCTGGATTGTTTCCTGTGCAACTTGGTCTAGGTGATGCTGCTGCAGCAGGGCAATTAGACTAGATGATCTTTCAAGGTCCCTTCCAATCCCTAATTATTCTATGATCTCCCAGTGTGAGACACCTGTACAAGAACAGCAGCTTCTGAATACTTATGAGCACTTAGAACAGGTAAAAAATCCCAGCTGATCCAGCAGAATTTGTTGGGGTCTAAAACTCAAGCATCTGAGTAAACAGGATCAATGCCTAAACAAGGCTGTTGCAGTTCAGCAGCCAACTCCCACACCTTGTCCTACAAAAACAAATAGAACAGACGGCAGCAGCATGGCATGACCTGACACCAACACGGGGACACACAGAAGGAATACAAATGGGAGGATGGGGCCAGCCCTGGGAGAGGTAGGGCAGGACACAGCTTAGCATGTGCCCCCTCCTCACCTGCAAGACACCAGAAGACCTCTGAGTGTGCAATGGGTGTTGGCATCAGTGGTGAATAGGTGGGTGCAGCTGTACCATGGGCACGCAACTCTGCAGAGAGGGCATCTTTGAGAGCCCAGATACAGCTCAATAGCAGTAGGCACAGCTGTACCTGTGCCATGCAGGGATCCAAGGCTGCGACCGGCCCACACACGCCTGTGGCACAGGGGATTCACCCTCAGCACTCAGGGGCACACAGGATGCACATGTGTCAGGCACTCAGGGGTGTGCACTGACATTGAGAAGGTGCACACACTCCTATGGCATGGGCACTCCTACGGTACCCAGACACCTATAGCAGCCAAACACCTATGGCATGGGCAGTCTTAGGGCACCAAGAAACCAATGGCTCACACATACGCATCTATGGCTTGGGCACACCCGAGCACATACAAAGCTATAGCATGGGCACACCAATGGCACACGCACCCTTATGGCACGGACACCCCTACGGCACCCCCGCAGCTCTATGCCGGGCGCAGCCGGGCTCTCTCCCCCAGCCCGCTTCAGCTCTACCTCCGCCTCCCGGCGCTGACCCGGGCCCGGTGCCGCCGCCAGCCCCATCGCAAGAGCCAGTCCCAGTGCTTCCAGTGCTCCCAGCGCTCCCATCGCCGCTCCCCTCCGCTCGCCAGCGACCCGCCTCACCTCGGCTCGGCACTGGCTGGGCTCAGCCCGGCC
>VZRI01013109.1:223546-253765 GCA_013397515.1 Upupa epops
CACTGGCTGGGCTCAGCCCGGCCCTGGGGGCGGCCCCTACTGAGCCGGGGGTTGGGCTTCTGGTTGGGCCACCCAGAGCTGCCGAGACTGACGGGGAACAGAGTCGGGCAGCGGCCCTGGTAGCAACCTGCTCTGGTTGGAGCTACTCGTGCCCGCTGCGGGGGAGTTTTGAAGGTCCCTTAGGCCCAAACCGTCTGTGACCGACCCTGTCGTGTAGGGGCCGCGGGCCCTGGTACCCCCCGTGCCCGCCCCTTGCCGCCCCTCCCCTATCCTGTACACATTGCAGCCTGCAGGGGAGACAGAGCTCGGGCAGGAGACAGCGGGACAGACTCCCTCTGGGATCTCCATCCCCGCCCTTGCAGAAGTGCTGTCCCGGGACTCTCCCAGCACACCACTCCAGTCCAGCACCGAGGGATCTTTCCCCTGGGTCTCCTTTGTCCCACTGCCGATGTGGAGCAGAGCGCGGGTGCGTTGGGGTGCTGGACACCCCTACTCTGAGCTGGGGCAGCTGGTCTCGGGCTCTGCTCAGTTTTGGGGCTGGGGAAAGAGGAGAAAGCAAGTTGAGCTATTCCTGAGACTCCCTTCCCTTTGTCCCAACGATGGGGGTGGAGGCTTGGACAGGGAACACTCTGAGGGTGGCCAGCACAGCCACAGCAGTGCAAGAGGCTGGACCCCTCCATGGGGGTCAAACCCACCCTGCCAACACCACAGCACATGCTCTACAGAACAAACATCTCAGGGCTGTTTCCCACTCCCAAGGCAATGCAGCAGCAATGGACCAGCAGCCCATGATCTCACGGTTTCCAGTGAAGTGAATAGCTCTGTTTATTCCCTGCCATGTTTTGACTATGGTATTGTTTTGACTAAAGCAAAAGGATGTTTTGATTCTGCTTGGGTTGGTGGGAGAAATCATTTACCGAAAGGATATGACTTATATCTGCTTTTGTTTCTATGCCAGCTGGAGCTACACACCTGAAACACAGCTCACAAACCTTTCCCTCCTCTGATCAGCCAGAATCTGATGCTCCAGGAGAATCTGCTGAGAGCAGCTCAAAGGGATCCATTGGCAGGGATCACTGCTTTGGGGCTGGGCAGGGCAGGTGAGTGGGAGAGCACAGGGATCCCCAAACCATGGTGGAGGAGGAAGTGCTAAGCCACAAGGAGAAAAGCAAAGGTGGAAGAAATGAAGAGGGTTGTAGCTGAGCCTGGGCTGCTGGGCTCACCACAAGGGGCTGGGCATGGCGAGCTGGGAACACTGGGCCTTGCTGGAGAGATGCAGGGGTGGGCAGGTCAGCTCAATGCTTCCTTTCAAAACAAGAGCAGCTCTGTCTGCAGACGCATCCGTGTTTAGTCGGTATCTAGGAAGCAACAAATCCATCTGCTCTTCCACTTAAGAATATGGATGATGAGAAAGTGACTGGCTGGGCTCCAGGAGGAGCAGGAAACTCCCTGTGCTGCTCATTGTGATGTGGGGAAGCGTCTGGAAGGGCACCTGCAGCCCCCAAGCAGCTGGCTTTCCAACCTGGCATTTCCTGGGGTAGTGGCATTAGCCTCTAGGGGACTGGGCATTCAGATGAAGAGGAATTCAGCCCAGCCCTGGAGATGCCAAATCACCCATCTCTGCAGCCTTCTGGCTCACATCGTTTGTCCAGCTGCTGTCATGAGAAGGGTGTCAGGAGCAGGAAAGCTGTGGGGAGGTGAAGATAAAAAAAAAGCTAAGAAAAGCTTTTGCTAAAAGTTCAGAAAAAAGTGTCTGAATGCTGGAAACTTCTACCCCAAAAAAAGCTGAAACCCAAGAAGTTACCCCTGAGACAAACAGCTGGTATTTTACCAGAAATCATTCTCAGCAGACCACGATAAGTAGAGCCATAGAAGTTCCTTTGTTGCCTAAACATTCCTGGATTCTTGGATTTCTAGACAAAATCCCATCTCCCTCACACCTCCCATGAAAGGCTGGACTATGTAAACTCTCCACAGCTTGAACCTGGAGATCCAGAGGGCTCTCACTGTAACATCTTTAGCACAGCACAGGGAGCTGAACCCTGTTCCACGGACACTGAGCTGGGATCAGGGAGCTTTGTCTGTCCATAGGGATGCTACTGCAGAGGAGCACCGCAGCACAGTGCGCTGAATGAATCCCCACCCACTGCTGGCAGAGGTGAGCTCCATGAGTTCATAAACCGTAATTATGAACAGCCATCCATGACACGAAGTTTCTCGAGGCAGCTTTATCGTTTACCACAACTGGTAAGTAAGCAGCACCATCCCTCCTTCCTCTGCAGTTTCTACTGGGGTTGGGTGTGATGCACAAGAACTGCCAGCTAAACATCCCTCATGCTTTGTGCTACAGGCATGGTCCAGTTGTTCCATTTCATCCACTCAAGACACAGGGGAACAGTCATTCTTCAAATGCTTCCCCAGAAGCAGCTGGGTAGCAGCAGGACAACTTGCTGGGTGCCCAAAATATTAACCCTGCTTGCCCAGGCTGCCCACAGCAGTGGCAGAATAACCATCCCTGGAGGAGCTGAAAAGCTATGAGGTTCTGTGTAAGGGACATCGGACTGTGGTGACCTGGCAGTGCCTGGGGAATCACTAGACCTTGATGAACCTGAAGGTCTTTTCCAACAAAATTAATTCTGTGCTGCTGAAAGGTGGCCAGGACTGGGACCACTTCAGTTGAGAGTAGATGGGCACAGTCACAACTTCTCTTCTCGCCATGACTCTCACCTGCAAGAGTCAAATTCTTTACATAGAGCCCACACTGCTCATGCTCCCTTGGCTTCAGCCATCACAGGGGTAAAGCTTTTCTGCTTAGACACAGTTTTCTTGGACACTTTGTTCATAATGTAAGTTCACAGAAGTTTAGTCGTGCATCCTGTCTTCAGCAGAACCAGGAACTGATCCTTACTGCTGGAGTGTTTGGAAAAAAAAGAAAACACCAAATCTGCAAAATGCTTTACCTTCCCTGTGCAGAGCTCCTGGGAA
Source organism: Upupa epops (assembly GCA_013397515.1). Classification (NCBI taxonomy): domain Eukaryota; kingdom Metazoa; phylum Chordata; class Aves; order Bucerotiformes; family Upupidae; genus Upupa; species Upupa epops. Next base: position 226,532 of record VZRI01013109.1, read on the forward strand.
GCCAGCAAGGTCAAGAGCCCTGCCAATCCATCAGCACAAGTTGTGCTGTTCTTGCTGGAGCAGTTTAACTGGATCTCACCCGTTCCTCACTCAGAGAACAGCTAGACCCACACATCAGTCTAGGATCAGGGTGTTAGAGTTCCAGCAGATGTCATCACAAAATCACAGACTGGGTTGGGTGGGGAGCAATCTCCAAAGGGCATCTGGTCCTGTCCTGAAAAGTAGAATGTTAAGCCCTTTCGCACCTTCAGGTGGATCTGACACCTGTGTTTATTACAGTGGCTTCCTGACCAGTTTGTACAGCAGCATTAGCAACATCACCAGCTGGGGACAGCGTCACACAATCTCTTTGTGATCCTGGAAATGGGAATTATCATTTCTAGATTTGGCAAAGCAGCACTGTCTGAATCCTGGACTCAACACCTCCCAGACTGGAGCTTGGTGCCTCCATATCTCTCTCTGGTACTGAGGTATTTGAGCAACTCAGCAAGCTGCATTACTTCTTAGGACGAGGTGGGTTTGGCTGCTTAGAGCCAATGTGGAAACTATTTGGCTGCCTCTTATATTGTTTAGCATTTTTTCTTGTGCTTCAGCTCTGTAGTGGTCACAGGCCTTTTCTGCACTGGCATCCATTTCTGTCCAGAACAGCACTGTTGAGCTTGGCAAGTGTTTTCATAAATAAACCTCCAGCATCCCACACAGAACTGACTTCCAGAGCTAAAATCTCCCCTGTTAGATTATCTAGTGGATCCTACAAAGATGAGATGAAGGAAACAGATAGCTGCTCCCAGCTCAGACTACCGCAGCTGCTCCTCCTGCTGGGAGTGTTGCAGTCCTGGCTCTCCTTTTGTGCAGCATTATGATTGAATATTCCTGTTGTCATATTCATAAAGTAATTTTTATGAAGGGATTTGTTAGATATGAAACAAATTCTCACCAAGTACCCACTGAAGATAATTTCAAATCATCAGATGTGCCTTTCATTCTGCCTTGAGCTGTTTCTCTGGTAGGAGATGAGTAGCTCTCCTGGTTTTAGGGTTAAAGGCAGAATGTCCCTGCAGGGCAGATTCTTTTCAATAGGAGAATTTTAGAATAAGAGCGATCAAGTGACTGGAATAACACACTACAACTTCAATGGGGGAAAGTAAGAGGGATAAAGAGAGGAAAGAGGGTACAAGTAGAGAAAGAAGTAATGTACAAAGAGAATATAACCAGACCTGCAGTCTGAAGAGCTGCAAGGGGATGGTATCTGTGACATGCTAGTGGCAGTGGTGAAGTGCTGGGAGAGGGTGGGGAGCAGAAGCAGGGCATGCCAGAGGGGAAGTGCTGAGAGGTGCATGGGGCAGGACAGAGCCTACAAGTCCAGCACTGAAGTCACAATCAGAGCCAGCCAGAGATAGTAAGTGCGAAGATTAGCCTTGGAGTATCTGGGGCCAGCAGGAAGATTGCAGTCCCAGAGCAGAGCTCAGAGGAAAAAGCCAAGCTAAAACAGAGTCAGAGCACTGAGGCAGCAGAGGCTGCAAGGGCAAAAAGCAATGCCAAGATGAAAATGTGCAGGAGCTCAGAACACCGCATCAAACAGCACCTGTCCTCCTATTCTCCACCCCTTCTTCCCAGAACCCTCTTCATGCTCCCATCTTGCACACAGTGCCCATGTTCCTTTCAAACCTCCCCATACAGCCATCGGTATTGCTGGTGAATCAGTCTGAGTGAAATGAGGGAGAATTGGGTAGGAAATGCACTGATAAATGCTGACCTTACACAGTGGCCCACCCCCACCTTCCACATCTGTTCAAAGACAATCGCAGCAGTTCTGGTATCTGCCCATGCCTGAGTCATCTTCTGAAGATTGCTGACCACCAGCAGAGCATTTTGTTTGCAGTGTTACAACTAAATCCCAAGAACACAAGCAGCTACTCACAGTGTCAGCAGTGTTCACATAAATGTGCAAACTGTTCCTACTACTTACAAGACTACTCCCAGAAACACTGTTGAGTGTTTCCCAGAACACTCTAACCAGAGCAAGCAGTTAACAGCAAGAGTCACCATGTCAGGAAGAGCTGAAATTCATTCAGTCCTTAAGGTACTATTGACCTTTTTCTTTTTCTTTAAAGCTTTTCAGGTTTCTTTTAACCCCAACAGAGCTTACCCTGCTGAACTTCAGACAGCTGCTGAGGGATAACCAGTGCTGAAGGACTCAGTGGAATCCGCTGGAGGGTAGTGATGCAATTAAACTGCCATTGAGTTTCCATCGAACAGCACTTTCCAGGCCACTCTAAACTCAAATATTTTACTCTCCCTACAGCAAAAGCAACTGAACCCATAAGCCATCCAATTTGCACCACCTTTTGCCTGGGTTGCAAGTTCTCTATAGGACCAAAAAGTAGGTGAAGAGAGCGTTTTTACTGTCTCAGAAAACATGTGAGAACACAACTTGTATTTTGCCCAGACACTGAGCAGAATGTAACACAACATGAGCATCATGGCCAGGCTGGCAGAGCTGTGACAGCTCCAGTGGTCTAATACTGCTCTGCTGAGCAATTCAGTGGGCAATGACTCTTTAAAGTACTCTCAGCCTGTGGAGAACACAGGGGTGGATACTGGATTGGCATCCAGCTAGAACTGCAGCTCCCAGTGCTGAAACATTCCTTCCCTGCTCAGCTGTTCTTCCTGCACAGCTCCCAGGGCTCAAGGCACAGCCCCAGGAGGTGTCTCCAGAGAGCAGGCCTTCAGCATGACACGCCCCACACTATCCTTGCTACTTATCACTCTTTCCCTCTGTCACTCCCTCAGACATGCTGGAGCACCCTCTGACTTGCCCCACTCAAAAACATCACCCGAGCTTAAGAATGATAAACACTCCCAACTTTTCCAGCCCTACTTGCTTTTAACAAAAACCCATTTGGGGTATCAAGCCTCAGACCTTAAACCTCAAGCTAAACAAGGCACTGCATTTATGTGTCAACGATTTGCCTTTCTAAAGCCTCACCGACACCTTCCCTTTTATAACGTCGTTCATACCTCAACACAAACCTTGAGTTTCACTGTTTTAAGAGGGGGCACCATTCATGGCTGATGGTGCTGTCCCACAGAAACCTTACAGTGTCACAGCACAGCTGCAGCCATTAAAAAGATGCAGCCAGATTCAGCAATTAAAAGATGTGGCAAATTACCTTTTCTTTTTGAAGCCAACCCACCTTGCTTTTTGAGCTGCCCTGGCCACAACCTGCTCCTTGGCAGCAGGGGAATACACTGCTGCCACCTGCCTGCTCCTCACTAAGGTTGCAGAGCCAAATCATGCAATGGTCCCACAGAATCAGGGACACGTTTGCCAGGCAGGGATATTAAGCCGGGTCCCCACCCACTGTCCTGCAGACGTCTGCCAACAGCACAGAGCTACAGTTAAAGCAGCATCCCCAAGAGCCTTTTGACTAGTTAGGTCAAACCAAAGGGAGGCATGGAATAGGTAAGGAAATGCAGGTAACTATGCAACAGTAAGATTTCACAAATAAAACAATCAGCATTTATTGTTGTATTACAAAACACTTCATATTTTGGCAATATTTTACAGTTTATCCTTTTCCTTCTTAGGGCCTGCTGGAAAGGTATAGGGAGGGAAAGAAACAAGGAAGAATGTTGAAATCAAGATTAAAGTTTCAATGCTTTGCATAAAAAAAAATCCTCCCAAACCACCCTGGTCCCTCCCACTGAAATAAATCTAGTTTCACTCAATTCCACTATCCGAAGGGGCCATAGATAGGCAGGCAACACTCTGGCGATGTCACTATCAAACGCATTCAAGAAGACAAACAAAACATTCACAGTGGTCTTCAGTATGGTCTGTTGCGTTGATCATTTCTGAAGTCATTTCTGAAAGGGAAAGAAAAAGTTCTAAGGAATCACAGAATCACTCTGGCTGGAAAAGTTGCTCAGGATCACGAAGTCCAACCATCAACCCTACTCTACAAAGTTCATCCTTAAACCAGATCCCTCAACACCACATCTAAACAACCTTTAAACACCTCCAGGGATGGCAACTCAACCCCCTCCCCGAGTCCCTTCCCCACTCTTGCTGTGAAAACAATTTTCCTAACATCCAGTCTCAACCTCTCCTGTTGTAGTTTGAACCCATTCCCTCTTGTTCTATCACTAATTGCTTGTGAAAAGTGACCAGCACCAACCTCTCCACAACATCCTTTCACGTAGTTGTAGAGAGTGATGAGGTCTCCTCTCAACCTCCCCTTCTTCAATCTGAAGAGCTCCAGCTCTCTCAGTCTTTCGTCATAAGTTACTCTCCAGGCCCTTCACCAGCTTTGTTGTCCTCCTCTGCACTTGCTCCACCACCTCGATGTCTCTCTTGTATTGAGGTGCCCCAAACCAGACACAGTATTCAAGGTGTGGCCTCACCAGTGCCCAGTACAGGGGGATGATCCCTTCCCTACTCCTGCTGGTCACACTATTGCTGATACAAGCCAGGATGCCATTGGCTTTCTTGGCTGCTTAGGCACCCTGTTGGCTTAGATTCAGTCGCCTGTCAATTAGAACCCCTAGGCCCCTTTATGCCAGACAACTCAGCCACACCTTATGCAAAGAACAAATAGTCCCCTCAGTCAAACATCTCTACCCTGACTTGGGGTGCATTCTTCCCTGTTGAGACAACTTTATCTACAAATGCTTGCAACACACCCTTCACAACACAACTGACAGGCTGACCCCTTTCTTCCAGAAGCTCCTACCTGTAGGTAGCATTTTCACAGCAAACACTCCACCCCTACAGTCTCTATCACCTCTGCAGTCTATCTGCTATGAAACCAAGTGAAAACAAAGACACCACTTACCTTCCTCCCATTTTACCACCATAGCCACCTCCCCGGTCACCACCTCTGCCACCACGCCCTCGGTAGCCTCTTTCTCCCCCATAGCCACCTCTGCCACGAAAATCTGGAGGAAATGCAAACGAACACGTGGGGAGGGTTTGTCCAAAGGATGCAGGTGTCAGTAACACTCCACACACTTCAATAAAACCATGGCTGCTTATTCCACATACCTCCTGATGGACGAGAGTCTTCCGGTCTGGGTTCTCCACACTGGTTGCAAGAATTCCTGCGAGCAAAGTTCATGTTGCCACAGGATCTAGAAACGACAGCCAGGTTTAGCTGCTAAGAAACTCAGGAGCATCCATGAGACACAAGTGTCCAGCTGAAATGATACTTACGGGTTAGGACAAACCCAATCACCGTTTTTGGGTTCTCCACTTCTACCCTGGAAGCCCCCACCTCTTCCATATCCTCCTCGTGAGCCTGTAGACAAAATTATAGCCACAATAAAGGAAGGGAAATGTCTATGAGAAACATTTACTTATTACCACTGGCTTCAGAACCCAGAAGACAGACAGACTTTTCAGGTGGAAAAGAGTTTAATGTAGATACCTCCCTACTAGGCAAAGCTCTGAAATGAGGAACTCAAAGCCGCAGGCAGGGCCAACAATAAAAACAGTGGCACCACTGCAGATTTCAGCAACTTCTGCTTTAATAGCAGCTATGAGACAGCTGGAAGACTGGGCAAATGACCACCAAAGCTTCAGCCACCCCACAGCATTCAATGCCCCAGAGTTAGTTTGCCCACACAGCTGGAATTAACATGTGTAGTGACAGGCTGTCAACTCAGGCAGAGGAGGAAAATGAGAAGCAAAACCAGCATGTGGTGGCCTGAAAAAAAATTGATCCATCACACTTTTAAAATAAATTCTTTTACAGCACTAAAATGAAACTCCATCTGCTTGAATTGCCAAGAGGTAAATACAAGCCCACTATGTAAATACAAACCCACCAGGTACATGAATAACATTTCATAACGTCCAGTATCAGTCACATACAGCCAGACTTAGTTACAGAACACAAATTAGATGAAAAAGTTTAATTTGTCTGGATTAGCTGGATGTGTCTGACACAATCACAGGGACAACACACTTCCTGCTTTCTGCATCAAGATTAAGAACTTTTAAACCAACTGAAGTTCTTGAGTTACGTTTTTATCAGCCTGTAAGACTGCCTGAATTAAGAACTAAGATTTGTTGACAGGCACCACACAAAGAATGGCTCCTGTAGAAAAACAACTAACAACAACACTGTATTATGTAGAGAAACAGGGAGAACATCAGTTTAATTATATGAATCAAAAATCCGACTGCTGCATTAAGTGGGCAGCAGCTGAACAACCTCCCCTGCTTATTGCCATGGGGAAACATCAGAGTATGTACTAAGCTGTACTAAGCAAATGCTCAGTGGGGATCTCCACTTCTGTTGTATGGAACCTGCAAAAGTCTCAGCACCTTTATTACGCTCTCTCAAGGCATGACTTGGGGACTCTTCAGTTCAAAAGGAAAGCATGAACTCTCTGCTGTGCAAAAACACCACAGGTTTTATTTAACTTAACTTGGTTCAACCCCTAGTACTCCCTTTGATGGCAACAGTTTATACCCCTAATGAATCGCTGGCTTCAAAGCCAACTTCTCTTTCATAACCAATGAGAGTTAAAAAACATCTAACTGTGTTAAAAACAGACTTCTACAGATGTTAGTCCCACCTCGACGTCCGCCACCTCCACCTCCTCTCATGAATTCAGGTCTTCTAGTTGCAAAAGAAACTTTGATAACATTGCCATTGAATTCTTTTCCTGTGGGAAGACAAAGTGAGAGAGGAAGATCAAGGCAGCTCCCAAGACCATAGCAGCAAATTCAGAACAGGAGTGATCTGCACATACAGGCGAAATGCAGAAACCTCAGATACAGAGAGGCTGCAACCTATCTCTGATTTTTGAAAGCGCTGGCCCAGCATCTGAGATAGTGAACACTGAGGTACTTGCTGAGTGTTCCATAACCACAGAGATTTCTCAGTTTAACTGTGATCTGCAAGGTGCAGTATAACTCAATACATCACAAGATATAAATGATTTTTGTCTGTGTTGACAAAGACAAAAGCAGTTTGGATGTTGGAACTCATGGCAGGCAACATGGCTTTTGTACAATTCAATAACCAGCACAACTACTCCCAACTAGGTGAAAAACACAAGCTGTTTAAGTACAAAAGTTTAGCACACACACATGGGACTGCATGGGTGCCTTATACAGTTGCATTTGCTTTACCCTCCTAAACAAAAAACAGTCTGCTTTTTATTACAAATTATGAATCATCAAATAGCAAGTGAGAGCAGAACTGAACACACCATCATTTCATACCAAAACAGAGCAGGTCCCTTCATTTCTGCCCAATATTAAGATTCAGTGAAGCAACAAAGCCATGGAAGCCAGCACCGGCACTTCACCTCTCTACTACAGGAGGATATGGCTGCATTCCACACATCCAGTCGAAAGAGTTTCATGTCAGTGTGCACCTGCAATCTACTCTCTTCATTCACTTGAGCCCGTAACGTTTTCTTCACCACATATACAAAAAGTACTTGGCACAAGATAGTCATAACCATTGCAAGCACACAAGTGCCACCTCCACACAAATAGTATAAACTGGGGGTTGTACCAGATATTCCTTCCAAGCCCTGTGACATTAACACTGCAGGAAACCCCTCCAGCTGCTAACACACAGTTCAGCCCTACTGGTCTGACCGAGTTACTTCTCCTGATGACTGAGCTACATCAGCAAACCCAAATAGCTCTACTGCAACATTTTGGACTTCATCACCAGCTCTTGTTGCACAGAAGGAGAGAGCCAGCACACAGGAAATATCAGGAAACAGAGGTCTTTGTTAAAAGGACAAACCAAACCCAAAAGCCAAACAAGACACAGCAGGAGCTATGGGGATTGGCTGCTTCCACTGTTTGTTAAGAGTCTTAAATAACCAAAATAAAAGGCATTTTCACTCACCATCAAACCAGTCAATTGCTGCTTTAGCAGAAGGAGGATCATCAAAAGATACTGTTGCTTCTCCCTTGGGTTTGCCAGTATCCTTATCTGTATAAAGATTAATCATCGGTTTGCCAGTCTTTTTGTTGGTCTGAAAAGAAAAGTTGTACATCTGGTGTGAGAGAAAGAGTGGTAAAAGCCAGTTCATATTATCAGAAAGAAGGTTCTCTTGGATCTAGCCTGCAGGAAGTGATACTTCTGACTGAACAATACTGACTGGCTGTTCTGTGAAGTAAAGATGGACCCAGCTTTAAGAAGTGGGGAGTGCAGGGAGCCCTTACTAAGAACTGCAGAAAAGAAGGAACAGCCACAAAACACCAAAGCAAACCTGCTCAAGTACAAGAGGGCTGTAATGGGCAGCATCAATGTTAGAGTTTACAAAGACTAAAGAAATATGAATCAATCTAAATACCACAAGCAAAAAGCTGCTAGTGTTGCCAGCTTACACATGAGCTGTTGCCTGAGAACCCAGATAACAGTACTGTCTACAGCTGCTGAGGAACTGGAGCAAGCACCTGCTTGAGTGATAACCTGCTTTTCCAGTCCATTAGCTCTCTCCCCTCTTAGTGATGTCTCCTCTCGCATACCTTTATAATACCAATCTGTTTGAAATAGTCTGCCACTTGATCTGTTGAAACATCCTCTCCAAGTCCTTGCACGAAGATAGTGTTGTTATCAGAGTTGTCGGACTCTGAATCTATGAGACAAGAAGCTACCTTTAGCACACTTTGCAGTGGGAGCAACCAGGGCAACATTTCAGCTTTGTGTCGCCCAGTGGCAGACTCATAAATGCAGACCCATCTTGTGTGAAACAGAAGACTGAGCAGAAGGCAACATTTTGGTATCAACACCATTCATTTAAAAAATGCATGCACAACACCTTTAGATGCTTCACGACACCAAAGACCAAACTCAGCCCCAGCTGTCTGCTGCACATTTGGCCTGTGCATGTCGCTCACGCTCCCAACCCCATCCAAGTGGGATGTGTTTAACAGGACACAAGTTTAACTTAAGAGAGTCTGTGAAAGCAGCTGCTTGACTCAAAATTTATCAGCAAATTCTTACTCACTGCATGAAAAGATATCCAAACCTTTTGAGTAAATCAGTTACTTTGAAGGCAGACAAGCCTGAGCTACATTTCTTTTGAGTTGTGGGAACTGCTGCCACATCCACCTCTCCAAACACATTTCTAAAGCAAAGACCTAAGAGCTACAACCCACTCCCACCCTCTGCTTAATCTCTTACCAGCATCTGATCTCGGTCCATAATCCCTTTGACCTATGAAACGAGTTTTTGAAAACAAAAGAAAAAAAATAAAAGTCAAAGATTATTTTTAGCAAAACATTTCCCAGCGACTTTTTTTAGAGACAAGAAAATATTTACAGTTGGTACCTAATGCATCTAAGATCTAAAACATTAACCACACACTTAGAGAAAATTTAGATTACAACGGTGTCTGTTGGACGTTAAGGTGTTCTTTAACTTGCAGCACCTGGCAGTTGCCACTCTGATGCTGTGCTGGTGTTATCTTGCAAATGCTGGTTGTCAGATCACCATTGAGGGTGGTTGTCTTTAATTGTTTGGGTTTTTTTTTCCTTTAGTACCTTTCTAAGAAGCATTTGAAACCAAAATTAAAAGCAGCAAAGAAAAGAAAAAAAATCCGGTGAACATCACTGTCTCCACAAATTCTTTCATGCAATTTGACAGGTAGAAATCCAGTTTATCGCTAAAAGTTTGGCTATTAAAACTCATAAACACACCAGCCTCACCAAAATGTTATAATGCTTCTACTAGATAGTAACAAGATATTGGTGGCTTTTAGATTTATAAAGAATTTTCCACTGAAACAGTTTTTGATACTCGGCACTTACCACCGTAATTTTTGAAGCCACCACGGTCACCACCACTGCAGAGGAAAAATTGAAGAAATGATTTCTTCCTTAAGTCTCTATGTGCTGAGCTCAAGGCTCAATCTACAGTTAACTGATCACAAGTTGAGAGTTACTTTTGGGCAGCGAAAGCACCATCTCTAGGTTTTCCTCACTACTTGTTCTTGTTCAAAGGTTAAATTACATGACAGTGAACAGTCTCCCTGGGGAAGAGCAGCTCGCAGGAATATTTTCAGCTAAGCCCCACTCTGTGTCTCAGTACAGCAAAATGACTGCTATTAGAAACTGGGGTTTGAAACAGTAACATCCTTTTCATGAAGGTTAATGGGCTTTAATTGCAGATGTAATTGCTACTTTGGAATAATTAGTACTGTAGTGCTTTTCTAGAAGTAGCAAGAGCTGAAGTTAATGAACCTTCATTGTTCTGCATTTATCTACAGAGGGATGGGTTGGCAGGAGGAGCCATTCTCTGAGAAAGGGCTAGGGGACCTACTGTACTGTGAGCACTTGACGTGACAGAGAAGGTGTGTGTATGTGAGCTTCAAAAGCAGAGGCCGTGAAGTTTTATTTCATTCACTCTGAAACCTGTAGCACAAAATGTAGACCAAGTTAAGAGATGACACACAGCAATTTTCAAAGGTTAGAAGGGGATTGTAAACAGGACGTTCATTACGCCTCTAATTATGTGCAAGAAAATAAACCCTCGCTCTATATCAATGTTCAGACTGGTAAAATTTTTCACCAGAGCATCTTTAACTGCATCCATGTTATGAACACAATATAACAATACTCGTAGCCTTCAGGAAAAACACAACTGCTGCAATTATTTTTCAGAAAGTCAATAACCAAGAGTCAGAAAGGCAGTCCGGTACTGTCCTGTCCCGCTGCTGCCTGCTGTCCTCGGCACGGGGTCAGCTGCCTGCTGACCGGTTTTAAACTCGGCAGCTCAGATGCAGCTCAAACCTGCTGTGGAGGGCTGTCTCCAGACTCTGTGACTACTGCGCCAGGGTGAATAGCCTCTTCATCAAGGTGCTTTAGAACTATAAGTCACTCCAGGCTACAGTTGCAGAATCACTGAATGGTTTGGAAGGAACCTCAAAGATTATCTGGTTCTAAGCAGGAATGGTGCCATGGGCAGGGACACCCTATAAGGGTTGCTCAAAGCCCCATACAACTTTGACCTTTTAGTGATGAAGCAGCCACAACTCTTCTGGGCAATCTGTTCCAGTGTCTCACCACACTCACAGTGAAGAGCTTCCTCCTTCCATCTAGTCTAAATCTCCCCTCCTTCAGTTTCCAGCCATCACCCCTCATCCTATTCAACCTATCTGCCAGCAGACCAGAGTCCAAACATAGGACACAAGCACCTCAGCCAAAGGCCACAGAATAAAGTCAGGCAGTAGCCTCCTTGGCATTCTGCAGCTCTGTAGTGTGTTACAGCAAATGCAAAGTCACAAAGGGAAGGGACTGCCTCGCTTAACAGAAATAAGGTTCCACAGATATGATCAGAACTGGATTAAGATAGGTGTCCTTTGAGGGGTGAATGACATTCTGCAGCAGCGTAGATAGAGTCTTAGATGTCTGTTTTGACACACTCTCACTTGTACTGGTATTTTCATCAAAATTATGCTGCAGTTTTGAAATTGCTTCCCCACAGAAATCAATCCAACTGCTAAATCACTGCCATTCATAAGGAATTCATTCTGCTAATTAAAGAGGGAAAATGAATGAATTTTACATGCAACATCAGAGCTGGTCTGTTTTCAGTGACTCATGATAAAAACACAACAATGATGAGAACATGACTATAAAAATCTCTCTGTCACCTGCAATTCACCTCAGCTAAAAATCCCCCCTCAATTCCAACACAATGGCTGTCAGCAGGATGCCTGCTCCTCTAGGATTTTAACTCAGAAGTAACAAGCGTGAATGCATCAACCATGAACAAGTTACCAGTTTTCCAACCCTACAATATGGTCCCAGCTCCTGAGGACAGTGTCAGCCTGCACATGGATGGGTATGGATACGAAAGCACAGATCAAACATGTAAACTGGGATAAACCCAAGTACCCATAAACACTCGTTTCTGATTCACACAGGCAGGATTTTAAAGCAAGGGAGGATTTTATGAAGATGTTGGGACAAAAACGTGTGTGCTGTGACTGAGCTAACAGAGTTGGACATAGAGAATGTAAAGGACGTCACAATCAAACACCTGATTTCCATCTTCATGGTACAGTAACTGTCATCCTGCATCAACAACTGCAATCCACCTCTGCTGTAATTAATATCTGCATCAGGATTTATAATTAATGTCTGCAGAGATATGTTTTTGCCCAAGTATGTTTCAGCATGTTATCTTGTGCTCACTGTCACCCAACCAATCCAACCCAAACCTGTATTGGTTCAGTGAGAACAGCACTGACGACCTTCCTCTGGTTTTAATATGTTTCACCTGGGATGTACAAAGCTGCGGGGGGGCTACCTTCCTGACATTGCTAGGCAAAGCTACTGAAGACCCCCCACAAGGCACCTAAGAATCTGCAGCAAGTAAAGTCAAGCTGCCGGTAACTGGTTTCTGTGCTAACACCACATCAGATTTACCCTGAGACCCAAAATTCAAGTTCCCATCTCAGCCAGTGCATTTGTTCCCACACTGCATTCACAGGATGAGCAAAAAAGGAACTGCAGCGTTCACACTGTGTGGCTTTGCCAGCCTCGCACACACATAACCAAAATGGGTGACCAGGCGAACCAGGGGGTTTCAGATCCTCTGTCAGGTAGCTAAAAATGCAGTAATGCCATCACCAAAGAGCTTGAATAAGAAATTGAACTACAAGGAGCCAGAATGCTTATGTGGCACCATTCACAGCAACAAAAACTTACTGCTCTCAAAGCAACGTCACCGGCTGTTCTTTTCTCCTCCATCAGGCACATAATTAAACATCGCCTACTGGAGTGCAAGCAGAGTTCAGCCGAGCACTGCTGCCTTCATCCAGGAATAACTCGTCAAACTCGGTTACATGGTGGGGCTGAGCGTTACAGACACAAGACATAACACTTGAAAAGGAAGTGATCAGCTATTGGCACAAAGAATTCAGGAAGCAAATTTCAGCCTCCAGTGTGCATCTGTGTGTTGCCGAGAGTGTGGGAGTTATACGTAAGGATGTATTTTTGTGAACAAGGAATGCTCAGTGCACCAGGAAACTCACTGACAGATGGGGTGGTTATTTTGCTGCCTGTATCTATTGCCTCTGTTCATGCTTGTCCAAAGTCTACATAATACAATAATTTTAATATATGAATACATATTTTTATATTTATAATAGTAAAGCATTTATAGCACAAGTCAAGAAATCAATTCTGAACACAAACCTTGCTGCTGTAAAACCCATCTGCACTAAGCTGTTAGTTCTTTATACCACAACAAGCTAATTTCCCCTCATAAGAGCTAATGCAGCAATTACCTTGCACAGGTAATTGCTACTTATAGCACATCAACATCAAATCCACACAAGAGGAAAACAAACCACACCAAACCTGTGTTGAGCAAAGTTAGGATTTCTATGGCAAATCCTAATGCAAATATAAATCTTCCTCTAAGCTGCAGCTGTGCAATTCCACCAACACAGGCTGCATGAGAAGATTCAAAGGCAAAGCTGCTTCCTTTTGACCCAGGTTTGGCTACTCCACTGCCTGAATGGCTTTCCCAAGATTAAAGAAAAATCAACCTGCTTGGTATTGTCCCTGTATTTCCCATTTATAAGCTTAATCAAAACAATCTGGTCTCACAATTAACATTAAGTCCTTACCTTTCAGGTCAGGATTCTAACACAAAGGTGACTTATTTTACACAGAAAAAATTCCCAAGATCTGGTGTACCTGCTTTCTAATAAGAAGAGCTCAAATATGAGCTTCAACTATGGGTTTTTAAAAAAAGAAGATTTCATTTCTCAGCCAAAATACAGATCACTTTTTTCAAGCTCCAAAATGAAAGGCTGGAAACATTCTATCACAGTCCCAAGCAGTGGAATCCAAGTCCATTAAAGAGAAAAGTACATATTAATTTTGAACCCCCACATAAGATTAGAAGTGACCACCTCATGCCTAAGGGAAGGATTGCTCTCTGCTTGAACAGTGTCAGCTGGGAAATCTCAACAGTCACCTCTCTATGGACATTTCTTCCCAGTGCTGCAGGACTTTGCGCAGGAACAAAGCAAACTGGTTGCTGAAAGCATTGATTACAGGACATCTTCAAGTTGTTCCAGTTTTCAGAGTAAGAATCCACCTCACCAGCTGTGTTTTGAACTTTTATAAAGTTTTTTGCATGAAATTAAAGCTCTCAACATTTAAAAATGCCAATTTGATTATTCTCCCAAACATTCCATGGTCTGATTTGGCACTCACAGCCTAATCTACACGAAGAGTTTGCTATAAAAATCAGAGCCTATGTTTTTACACACGGATACATACGTGCAGAGATGTCTGCGTACAAATATCTGGGTAGATTAACAGAAAAATCTTTACAGATAAAATTCTTTAGACAGAACTATTGCCTGGCAGCTATGGAATTCCCACTGTTTAACAGCGCACATTAAAAGGTGTTCAGAGTAAAAAACTGGAAATAATAACTGGTACTGGAGACAAGACACTACTCTTAGAAGACAAAAGAAACCCAAGGAAACAAAACCTAAAAACTAACCTGAAACCTCAACTTTTGCACAGGGCAAACCATGATTTCTTATCAGAAGTTACTTTGCCCTTGATGACACAGATTGGTATTTAATTTAACCTTTTACACCCTTCTAACAGGCACTGCTTTGGGAAAACACAGGGTAGAAATAGAATCCTCGATCCTAATTCCACAAAAACTGACACTAGCTTCCCAAAAACATCACTGCCAACAGCGTTCAGCAGAACAGACAGAATTCCCAGTAACTGCCTTACTACCTCTCCCCCAGTTCTCCATTTGTGTCCACACTTTTCCTTCCTTTGGCTTTCAAGTCCTCTCAAGTATAAGTAACGAGTAGCTGTGTGAACAAAATTTCCTACATTTTGGGAAAAAACATGGAAGAGGCTTTATTTTCACAGATCTGAATTTCTCTTCCTTTACCTCATCATGACGGAAGCACATTTCAAAGTGATCCAATCCACCAGAAGGATGTTTTTTAAAGCCCACATTTATTCCTCTTGCTGGAGGAGGAAGTTTTTTTAAACCCCAGATTTTATCAAAGGGCTATGGAAATCTCTATTCTCATACTAAAGCTTATTTTTAAAAATGCTTTTGTATTATCTGAGAATAGGCATAGATATTACTTTACTAGTTAATTTATATTATGTTAAACCCTACCAAGCTGTAAATAAAACATCTACTAACATGCTTTTGTAACTGTGCCACCACATCTAATAAGGAGAGACACGGTCCACCTACATCAAAGCAGCAAGACCTGAAGTAAAATGTGGGACCACCTTAGGAAATGTTAAAGGGTTTAAAAATTAATACTTAGTGAGGTCACCATGTCTTACATCACTGCTGGATTGATTATGTCACTGCAATTAGATCCCTTTACGTCAACAGCCCTGTGCAACTGTAGTTCTTCATGCAGACCTCTAGAACCAGGTGGGTAGGTGGGTGCTGACAAGCAGCACTTCAAAGCTCCCTGGAAACTCTGACAATCTGCATCAGTGAGCTCCCTGCACCCCCAACCACTTCACAGAGGTGAAGAGGGAAGCCAGTGGCATTGTTTATAAGGAAATAATAATGTCATCTGGCCTCACTCAATAGCATTTAAAGCCAAGGTCTCTGTCTGAGACCCACGCATGAAATCTGTGAGCACATAATGAAATATGTGCATAAATGTTTTTGACAGGGCCTAAGGCAATGGCAGAATGGTAACAGTATTGATAGTATTTAAAACCTACCCACAATAAACATGTTTACACTGCCAGCTAAACTGACAATAAAACGTGTACTTCAGTGGAAGAAACAAACAGTAAAGAACAAGGAATGTTACTGCTAAATTATTTAGAAAGCAGAAAATCACTGTAGCATCAAAATCATCCCCTGCTAACTTGTTAGCTACTGAATTTTGTAAAACCTTCTCAGCTCCTGGCTGTTGATTTACTTGTCACCAGTAACAAATTTTTACATATTTACAATATTTTCTTCCCAAGGTGGGCTTGGGCAGTTCTTGTGTTGCAATTCATGCAAATAAAACACAGTGATCTGTTCTAATGATCAAACACTTGACCTCTCTACCCCTAAATGTTTTTCCTAGGCAAAACGCACCTTTGTGCAGTGCAGAGAGGTTTCATTTTAGAAACCTTTAGTTTCTGCCAATCTAAATCTGAACCACATTTGGAACAGACAGTAAATACAAATTAAAAACAGCTAAACAGTAAGGGTAAGGAACTGCAGGCACTGGAATGAGATCACTTACCTATATCCTGACATATGACCTCTTCCATCCATGTCATAGCCCCCTCTACCTCCTCCCTGTGACCCGCCATATCCTCTATTATCTTCTCCATACCTACTCTTTTCACGACGATCATCTGGAGAAGCAAGTGAAACAAAACACAACATGAACAAAGTGTGGTGCAAACTGCAGTCCAGTAACAAGTTCCACTTTTAAAAGTGGTGTTTCCCCCCTCAACTTTGCCATTTAGCTCTGGAAAGCAGTAACTCCTACATCTCTCTTAACACTATCTGTGTCCCAAAGCAACGTAGCAAAGTCTGAGTTTGGCCCATCTGGATTTTACCTCCGTTTGCTTGCAGGATCACAAGGTATCTCAGAACATTCACACTCCATACTTGCATTACACTCCTTTTCCCAAACATTAAACCCATACTGTCTGAAATACATTTTCTCTTCTGCTTCAAAAACTCCCCAGTTTGCACGGATAAAGAGGGTGGGCTGTGCTGCTTGGGTCAATTACTGCAAGGAAAGGGTCAATCTTAAAACTCCCCATTTCCTTCTCCCTCAGAATTCCCCTACACAGCATACAGCTGGAATGTGAAGTGCAACAGCTCTTCAGACCTGTCATCCTCATGTAAGAGGTGGCTGAAAACAGCTTAAAAGAAAATCCCATCTAGAATTTGCAGAACTTAGGGACAGGGACTCTGCAAGGCTGCCTTCAACAAATGCAACTGTAACAGTTGTTGGGCCTCACCAGTTTTTCATCTCTGCATAATGTTTTGAAACCCTTCAATAAATGAAACATTCCCCAAGAATATCAAGGTGGAAAAAGTGCTTTAACTCTGCATCCTATCATCTGCCTGTGACCCAACATCTTCACAGTGTTTCTCCTCTATTTCCCTAGCCAATATTGAATTCAACTTGCAAAGCTTACCTTGGCTGTTGTGGCTATAGCTTCCCTTCTGAGACTGGTAGGATTGTTGAGAATGGCCATATGAGCTGTGGTGCTGGTTATAGCCTGACTTTTGGTCATATGATCCCTGATGGCCATAGCCCGACTGCTGGTCGTATGAGCCTTGGTGGCCATAGCCCGACTGCTGGTCATACGAGCTGGACTGCTGGTCATAAGAGTCTTGATTTTGTCCATAGCTTGACTGCTGGTCATAAGAGTTTTGGTGCTGACCATAGTTTGATTTTTGTTCATAAGAGCCTCTGCCACTTAAAATAAGCAGAAATAGTATTAATAGGTAAACAGACACAGACTAACAAGCAAATAACGGCTGAAAGTTCACAACATTGCTACCATTTCCTAGGCACAGTTCCCTGCCAGTCACTACTGATATACCAAAATACATTTCATCTCTATTAGATATATAGGGCTTCTAATAAAAGTAAGGCAGGACATTCTGTTACCACTGCTTTCAGGATATCCTGAGTTTCCACTGTAAATGCAGCTTAAGAGCATCACACCCTTTACACATCCCACCACAACATGCTTCCCCCCCCTCTCCCCAGGGGGTTGACAATGGCTGATTTATCACCCCCTTCTCTCTGGGCTGCAAGCAGGACAGACACTGCTCAGCTGACTGGTGCAGCTGCCACTCACTGCTTAAAGAAAAAACAAATCCCTGTATTTGACTTTCTTTGAATTGCATCTTCATGGCCTTCTAGCTTTTCCCAAGGTAGTGCATCAAGCCTTTTTTTTTTTTCTTGTGATGTCCCCTAATGTACTTGCAGTTCTTATTCCAGTGACACCTAAATAAATTATCCCACCAACTTTCACCAGAATCATCAACAGAGATCACATCTAGGCTACTCCACAAGGTGGAGATACATTCTGAGAGATGTCATAGCTTCTCTGACTAGTAACTTCATAGCTACCACAAAGACATCTGCCCACACAATATTCTCTCAGGCTACTTCAACATTCAATGCAGAAACAAAAGTACTTGGAAAAATCTAAATATAGGAGAAATAAGTACAGTGGGATTACCCTGTCATAGCAAGAGATAGTACAGACTTTCGAGCAATAAACTGCATCCAGGAAATCTGGCTGTTACTCACACCTGCGTCTTCCCCCAGGGTACTTGGCTGTGGCTTAATTGTGTTACTTTTTCACTAACTAAACTTCATCACTGACCTCTCCTACCCTTTCTTCTCTTCCTCCCTCCTGCCTTCACCAGTTGTTTAAAAAAAAATAAAAATAAAAAATAAGAGGCACTACCTTTGCTTCTCTCCAGTCTTTGGCAAACTCACTCACAGCCAAAGTGTTGCAGAAAACCAAACAGAAACACAGAAGAATGCGCAGACAGGCCTTCCAACAGTGTTCAAAGGACTGTAAGTTGAAGTCCATGGGGCCAACCAATCTCAAAACATCCCATCCATGTAAATATAGTCTAACCAGCTCTCCCAGTTGTAGCCTCCATCTTAGCTTTAATGTGACTAATCCCAGTGGCAAAGAGCTTGCCAAGATTTTTGTTAATATCTTCACTTAAAAAAAACCACCAAGGTGGCAGTTTGGCATTTGCACCAATGAAGGGAGCATTGTGGAGAGCATCCACTTCGCTTGTTTTCCTTCCTTCACTCCCTTAGGTTGCCAAGAACCATGATTTCATGGCCATCTTCTTCCCAAATTGCTGTCACTGAATTTCTCAGTTGTAACCACACACTGAAAAGGTTCCCTCCAATGACATTTTTATTGCCTACTCCTGTACCTTTGAACAGCCCTTAAAAAACACTCAGAAAAAGCAAAGCAAAACTGAACCATGCACCTGCCTTCAAAAGGGATGCAAAAAGTGACAGTGGGAGCTGCTTCTATTCTAAGACTATGCTTCTTACATTAAGGTATTTTATATTATTAACTACAGCAGCAGAAACCAAAGTTGGCTGAAGTCCTGATTGTTTAAGCAACTTGCAAAAAAGTAATTACAAAAATATCTGGACCTTGGACAGAAGAATGAGGTTCAGTATGTGACTGCATTTTAAAGACGTCACGATTCCCAGTAAAGATCTAACAAGAGCAGCAACCTTGGGGTGTAGCACGAAACTTGTAAATGAGATAACAAAGGTAATTCTAGCATTAAGTGGCCTCCTAAGTCACTACAGGAAGTTTGGTCCTATTTTCCAACACCTTTTGAAAGAGGCATCATTAATACTCCTGAATCTTATTCAACTACAACATCATTTAAATAAAATACACTTGCAATAACAGCATAAGGCACTGAACCCGGGCTCACTATAGTTATTGATACAGGTACAGGTTATTGATGAAAACAGAAAACCAGCATGTTCGGACAATCCTGCTTAGTTGGAAAAAGAAGAGGTATTTTTAGACCATGTTTCTTGAATCCCTTCCTTTCCTCTTGCTAAGAAAAGACATGGAGTTGGGCTGCAAATCTAAGAAAAGCTCAGAATTTAACTTACTTGAAGTTAAAGTTACTGTTTTCTTCTATACAACAAAGGAATGGGATTGGAGAGGTACTCAAAACACCTTTTCTTGACAACAAAACCTCACTGTCAAGTCCATTCAGCATTGTAGTCACTACCCAAAGACTGACTAAAGTGACTACAGTAAGCTGTACTCCAGAACAGTTGCATCCATCCTTCCCACATAAAGAAATACTCAGAGGGGCCAACAGCATTCTGGGGTGCATCAGAAGGGGGGTGGTTAGCAGACTGAGGTTTTTTCCCCCCCTCTGCTCTGCATTAGTGAGACTGCATCTGGAGTACTGTGTCCAGTTCTGGGCCCCTCAGTTCAAGAAGGACACAGAGCTGCTGCAGGGTGTCCAGCGTAGAGCAACAAAGATGATGGAGGAAGTAGAGCACCTCCCTTATGAGGAAAGGCTCAGGGAGCTTGGTCTCTTTAGCTGGGAGAAGAGGAGGCTGAGGGGTGACCTCATTAATGTCTATAAATATTGAAGGGTAGGTGTCAGGAGGATGGAGCCAGGCTCCTCTCAAGGTCATCTGGTGATAGGAAAAGGGGCAGTGGGTGCAAGCTGGAACATAGGAGGTTTTATATAAATATCAGAAGGAACTTCTTCCCAGTGAGGGTGACAGACCATTGGAAGAGGCCGCCCAGGGAGGTTGTGGAGTCTCCTTCTCTGGAGATGTTCAAGACCTGCCTGGATGTGTTCCTGTGTGACTTGGTCTAGGCGATGCTGCTGTAGTCGGGGGATTGGACTAGATGATCTTTCAAGGTCCCTTCCCTAATGATTCTATGATTCCTGTTCTTTCAGACATTAAAATTGTCTGAATAATGTGAATTTCGAGATGATTGTCCCTTTCTTTCAGCAGTGACAGCAGGAAAGTCATTACACCCCTAGATATGAAGGTAGGACTACTAGACAGACCTTTAAATATATGATGTTAAATGTCAGTCTCCTTACCCTCTGGACGACCCTTTTTGCTGCCCCTGACTGCCATAGGACTGCTGGTTATACGAGGTCTGATTCTGGTTGTCATAACCGGATTCATCATCATAACCCTGGGAATCTTGTCCATAACCTAGAAATTGCAGAAGAGCATTTTTCAGTAAATATCCACATTTACCTTACTGCCAATGAATGTTACAAGCTAGCCAAACCTGTCTGGCTTTGTCCATAGTTCCCATGATAGCTTCCATAGTTCTGTCCATAGGAGGAATTGTCTCCGCTCTGACCATAGCCAGAATATCCCTGTAATTTTAAAGATATACTCAGATCAGTGCAACTTCCACCACAGGGCATTGCTGTTTTCCTTCTCTAGACTCAACTACAAGGATCAAGCACAACCTGGCCCAGACACAGCCACCCTGGAACACTTCTTTTCGCTCAAGGAACATCCACTTAGCCATGACTTATTTTTAACTTACCTGTGTTTGTCCATAATTTTGACTGCTCTGACTGCCATAGGATGAATAGCTGTAAGAGAAAGATGCAGTTAGTGAGTGCTTACAGTGCCCTTCTCATGGGTTGGAGAGTAAAGCTATTTCTGGTATTGTTTCTTTTCATCCCAAACTAGGTGTTTAATCCAAGCACTGCAGCTGTAGGTGTATCAGACCCACATATATAAAGCTCCCTGTTACCAGAGTCAACTGTCAGAAGCCAGAAGAGTTTGCTCTAATTTCTGTTTTTAAGGGTGAAATACATGGAAGTTGGGCTGGCTGTCAGTTGACAGCAAGCACTACCATACAAAACCAAAGTCCATAAAGATTTTCGGTACATTCTCCAGCGCATTACCAGAGAAAGTTAATTTAAATGTGATAAGTTACTGTCGGTTTGGTATTTGTTATGCTACTCAACATCACCATCAAAAACCTACATGAGCTTTAGACCATACTTACGCATTATTCAGCCTCTTCACAGGCTGCCACTCAGCTCATGCTCCAACACAAACACAAACTCAGACTGTGCCATGTGCACAGAAGAACCTCATGACTTTCATTAGCACAGCCAGCATTAGCTGTACTTTCATACTTTCATAAAAACACTTGTGTTTCACTGATCAAAATACCCTCCCCCCAAAATTTTGCAGCTATTTTTATGCAATGACTTTTAAATTTCACTGTTAGGAACAGTGACTATAAATGTTTTAACCAAATGTTCCCTCCAGTAGCAAAACAAAAGGGAAAACACACAATTTTATGGCCCTGTATTTTTTTTTTTTTTACACACATATAGGGTGGAACTAAAATTTTAGTGAACAGCTTAAGTCAGTCATTCAACAAGTATCTCTCTCTATCAATGACATTTCAAAAATCCTTGCTATTAAAAGTTGTCCTTCCAATTTAAACCTTTGTATCCTCTTCCCTTCCAGACCAGGCATCTTTTCCTGTTTCTGTGTTTTTCTGCACCCACAGCTCCAAGATTCAGACATAATGCTGAGAACCCTAAATGGCCCGCTATTTTGCAAATTTAATTACCAACAGTAACAACCCCCCACAACCCAACACGTACCTCTGCTGGCCACCAGACTGACTGTAACTTCCAGAATCTAGAAAAAGAAGCAAGTCACATTGAGAACTTCCAACGAACACTGGATTCCTCCATTTAATATAAGAATACATTTACGGAGAGGGAAAAAGGTTCAACACCACTGGATAACGCAGCAGATACCTCCCTTGTTATAAACTGCTAAGAGCAGAAGAGGTATACGAAGCCTAGGGAGAGTGGACACAGCACAGGTACAGCCACTGGGTACTCTCCTTTTGTAGGAAGCAGACTGCACTTCGACAGCATCCCTGCAAATGGGACTGCAGAACCCCACTAACGAGTATCAAACCCAGGGTCATCACCAATGAACAGAATGCAGCAGCTTAATTAATCCAGCAAAGCTAAGTAGGTCACGCCTACTGAACCCTTTCTGAGATGCCATAAGGAAGCTCTGCCTTGTAAAAAGCACAGACAGGACTCAGAGATGAAAAGTCAGCAATGGAGAATCCATGGTATTCACCTTCTCTTCATAGCGCAAAAGGGACACGTTATTGATAAGAATTACTCCATTTCCATGCAGCGCAAGCTATAATTAATATTACTTCAAAGTAATGCAAGCATCAGTTATCACAGACTGATTCTTGAACCATGCTGAAGAGTATAGATGTCAAAACATGACCTCAAGTTAAAACAGAACAAAATTAAATCACTGGGATTGTCTGACTTGTATTTAAAGCAGATGATGTAGAAGTGGCGGCCATTCTGAAAACCCCCACGACCTGCCAGCTGGAATTTTGTTGTGGCAATTGAAGGCACAGACTCCAAAGATGCATCTGAAGACAATGTACTGTGTGCAAAGCCTCCCCTTTGCACCCTCCAGCTTACAGCCCTACACCACTGTAAACTTCCATTACATCATTATGGTTAGTATGTTAGTTTTCCAGAATTCACTACAAACCAGCCCAATTATCTTAGTTGCTTCAGCTTTCTCATCTCCTGTTCTATTTATTCTTACCACATGTCCAAGCAGGTTGAGCTGACCTTGTACTTTTCCCACAGTTTAGCAAGTACTTTTAATTTGTCATGCATTTGTTTTTCTCTAGCTTTCTCCACATTTGGTTCTTAAATAGTGAGCTCTGTCTTGACTGATCTGTCTTATTGCATTATTTCCTCCTGTTAACTGCATGATGATGGATTTCCTTCTCTTCTTCCAAACATCACTAATTCATGTGTGTTAAAAGGTCTTACTGTAGGGGAAAACACAAGCTCTGACCAATCTGGTTTCCCCAAACAGCTACAGGCAAGAGATGCAGACACACAGAACACACAGGAGCTGCTCCACCAACCTGCAGCCCTCCAGAACTCAGTCATGAACAGGGCTTCACCTCTGCAGAGCTGCTCTGGCCCCACCAACACAGGCTCTGTCAATCACCCTTTCTAGTCAGCAGCATCAATTCTTTTGACATTTTAGCTTTAAATTCCCACCTTCTTGTTGAAACCAAACCACCACCTTCCCTCCTCTGCTAGCCCCACCTGTACTGCCACTCTGGATACCAGTCCTGCAATTTCCCTGTTCCTTGCAAACCACCTCAAGAAACTGTACAAACACTGTGGTGCCGTGGCCTGGAAAACACTGTCAGGATTTCCTCTGGTTCGAGTCCCCATTTCAATCTTTCCTCCACATTCTCTCTAACCTCTGCACCTAGAACTAACTACAAAGCTCAAACTGAGATGAATTACAGTGCAGGGTAAATGTCCTAAACTATAAATATCCCCATTTCCCAATGAAAACACTCACCGAATTGCTGGAAGTCTGTCTGCTTTACCTCCCTGATCTGGTGATAAACCCAGTCCTGCCAGTACTTGCATGCAGATAAGGATGTCACCTAAGCTATTCAGGCATGAAGCTGCATTTTAATTGGCAAAGAAACATAGAATGTTCCAGGCTGGAAGGGACCTCCAGAGATCATCTAGTTCAACCTCCCTGCACAAGCAGGACCATCTCTAACCAGAACAGATTGCTCAGAGCCTCATCCAGCCTGACCTTAAATAGCTCCAGGGATGGTGCCCCACCACCTCCCCAGGTGGACCATTCTAGCCATCAACCACCCTCACAGTGAAGAACTTTTTTCTAGTCTACAGCCTTTCCCAGCTTGAACCCATTGCTCACTGTCCTATCCACACAAACCCTTTGGAATAGGACTTCCCCTGCCTTCATGTAGACCCCCCTCAGGTACTGGAAAAATCAACAGAAGGTCCCCCTGGAGCCTTCTCTTCTCCAGACTGAGCAGCTCCAGCTCTCTCAGCCTGTCCTGATAGGAAAAATGCTCCATTCCCCTGATCATTTTGGTGGCTCTCCTCTGGACAGGCTCCAATACGTCCACATCTTTCCCGAGCTGGTGGCTCCAGAATTAGACACAATACTCCAGGTAAAGTCTCACCAGGACAGAGTAGAGGGGCAGAATCACCTCTCTGGATCTGTTGGCCACAGTTCTCCTCAAAGCAACAACAACCCATCCAATTTCATAATCTGCAAGAGAAATATCTGCCAAAGGCAAAGAAGAATGAAATAGTTTTTCATTTCACACTGGCATGTGAAACATTGCCCTCCTTTCACACTGCTACTCAAGTCTTTTGTTGCCTTTTCCTAATGAAAAGCTATCATAAACCAGAAAATACCAACTGTTGTTACAAAACGAAGGTCAAATGTTCACACAATTTCAACGATCATAAGGATTACTACTGGGTAGGTAACCTTGCTGTAAAACAGTGGTTTTCACTGTAAAATTTAAATGTAATTAATGTTTCTCATTAAAGCAAAGAATACTGATGTACTAATGGCTGTGTTAGAAATAGATCTGAGCAAGATGTAATCAGCTACAAATCACCGGGCCACAGCTTCTCCCTCACCAAATTCTAAAATGCTGCGATTTGGCAGAAAAAGTTTGAAAGCAACAGATAAGGAGGCTGCAGAACCTGAACCTGCAGATTGGAGGATCTGCCTTCGTATACACATTTTTCTACATCCTTTGTTTGACCTCTCAGCCTACACATTCCCCATCAGTGGATTTGGGTTGACTCAATGGGGACAAGAGTCTGCAAGAATTCCAGGCTGGCTCAAGCTAGAAGAGACCTCAGAGCTCATCTACTCCAACCCCCTTCCAGGGGCAGCAACATCTCTCAACCAGGCTTGGTTGCTCAAGGCCTCATCCAACCCATCCTTGAACACCTCTAGGGAGGGGTCAGCCACAGACTGCCTAGGCAATTGATTCCAGAGTCTCTCCATCCTTGCTCTGAACTAGTCTGAATGTTCTCTCCTTCAGTTTCAAATCATTTCCTCTTGTCTTATCACTGGATCCTCTTGGGAAAAGGCTCTCTCCAGCCTTCCCATAAGTTCCCTTCAGTTATCGACAGGCAGCTAGAAGATCCCCCTGAACTCTTTCCTTGGCTGAACAACCCCAGTTCCCTCAGCCTGTCCTCAAAGCAAAGGTGCTCCAGCCCTTGGAATTATCTTTGTGGCCTCATCTCAACTCACTCCAACAGTTCCAGATCCTTCTGATGTTGGTGACACCAGAACTGGACACAGGATTCAACATGGGGTCTCACAAGAACAGAATAAAGGGGTAGAATCCTCTCTCTTGCTCTGCTGGCCACCCTTCTCTTGATGCACCCCAGAACATTCCTGGACTGCAGGAGTACTGCTGACTCCTGATGAGGTTCTCATCAATCAACAATCATCAATCATCATCAAACATTTTAGAAAATGACACTTCATTCTGTAGGTTTTTTTCCAAATGTTTAACTAAAAAGCTCATGGAAAAATTCCCTGTGCTTGCAGTGAGGCAGAGCAGAGCAGTGCCTTGAGTTGCTCCAGAAGCTCATTGCCCTGGGGACGCAGCAATCCACCAGGTATCTCTGAGAACTGAAGTTCTCAAATCAGTTAATTCACACAGAGCAGCAACACTGCTCCCAACAGGATAAAAATCTGCTCTTTAGACACCACCATCCACTAAACCACAGGAGACACTAAGGTGTTTGTCTGGGAAGCACTAGAGGTCTGCAAAGAACAAGGAGGTTAGTTTTCTGCCCAACATTGCTCATTTTACAGCCCCTCTTCTCAGGGTGAAGAGTCGCTCCTTGCACCAAAGGATTCCTCTAACACAGCCTGCTTTGTTTTGGTTTGATGCCCTGTCATTCACCTCATTAGATACTAACCAAAATAGTTCAACCCTAACAAAACCCATCTCTCTCTCCTCAAAGTGCCCACAGCCTCGGAACTGCCTATGCCAAGCTGAGGCTGGGGCATGCAGTCCACCGTAGCAACCAGGGAAACCGACCAGTGTCCTCCAGCAGCCCCAGGAGCTGGGCTGGGTCAAGTCCTGTGAGCCCTAGCAGACACACCAGCTCCACAATGAATCTCAGGCCTCTGCTCGGAAAAAAGTTACAGGTGGAGGGTGGGGGAGTTAGATCCAGAGCTGGGGGCTGTGAAGCCCCCTCTGCCCTACACTGCCACCCCAGAGAGGAATGCAGAGCAGATACTAGGAGCAGATACCGGGACACAAAGGTGAATCCCATGCTGGGGATGGGAGCACAGCCCAAGCAGCGGTGCCTGCATTCCGTGGGGGTTCTGATACAGTGGAGGGGGTGGGGCACAGGCCATGCTGTGAAGGATGGAAGAACCACAAGTAGGTCCTCACCCACCTCACACGGTGGGGGATGGCAGGGAAGGGAGGCGACACAGACACACACAATACGAAGTGGAGTCCCACACTGATCAATACCCAAAGTGTGTGGGGGTTAGAGGACCCAAAGGAGGGGCTCACAGCTCCCACGGGGTGGGAAACAACCCAAAGTGGGGGATCCCACGAGCGGGAAGATCTCGATCCAAACAGGGGGCGTCTGGATCAATAAAGGAGAGAGATGAAGACCCAAAGACAGGAGGAAGGTGCTAGACCACACACAGCACCCCCACTCCCTCCTTCCTAAACATGAAGGGTGGGGCCGCTCTAATCACGCCGCTGCCGTGAAGGGGCGGGGCCAGAGGGTCTCGCGGATGGGGGGGGGTGGTGTCCAAGACGAGGGCGGGGCCAGTCTGGGA
>VZRI01013109.1:261666-280112 GCA_013397515.1 Upupa epops
GGGTTGTGGAGTCTCCTTCTCTGGAGATGTTGAAGACCCACCTGGATGTGTTCCTGTGTGACTTGGTCTGGGTTATCCTGCTGTGGCAGGGGGATTGGACTAGATGATCTTTCGAGGTCCCTTCTGATCCCTAATGGTTCTATGTTAGGGGCTTGGCTGGGCTGGCCTGGATGAGCTCAGAGGGCTTTTCCAGCCTTAAAAATTGTATGATTCTATGAAGATTCTATGATTGGGCAGCTCTTCCCTAATGGGAGTTTTATTGCTGGCTGTGTGGCTCCCTGGGGCAGGATCTTTCTTGTTCTTTGCCCCACCTCAGCTCCCAGGAATGCTGTGAAGTGAATTGTATCCACAAGTGTGTATGAGCAGAGCACAGGAAACTGAAAGTGTCCCAGAGCTCAGTGCAGACCTTTCAGTGCATCTTCTTGGGACATTGGGGGCGGTATGCAGGTTGTTGAGGAATGGGTTGGGGTTTGTGATACCACAGGCCAGGAGAACTCACTTGTATTTGAAAAACTTTCAAAACATAGATAATTTTCCCTCCTGTTCTAAGATACCATTTCAGTTTCAAAGAAGAAGGGTAGCTTTCTCTTAAGGGTTAGAATCTATGTATTGCTTGAGTCCTCAGGTCTGTAAAACCCTCTTTGAAGTGGAAGCTTTCCCAAGTGTGCACCTGCCTGTGGGCAAACCAAGAGACAAACTCTTGTGTGCCCCATACCCATGGGGGGAGGGGAAGGGTTGTGGCTTTGCTTCTTCCAGGGAAGGGCCTGGCCTGCTGAATGCTGAACTGTTGTTCCAGCTTAGGAAAGGGGACGAATCCCAAAAACGAAAGGAAAGGCAGCCAGGTCTCAAAGTGTCTCAGATAGAATTTATCAGGCAAGAGAAAACAACTCCTGGAAACAAAAAGGGTTTATTGAATCTTCATCTAAGCACAAATAAAGAAGAAAACAAGAAAAAGCAAAGCCTAAGTAGGTGACACAATCAAAACCAGAAACTCCCTCACAATGCCGTGACACACATTCTGAGAAAAGAAATGGGTAAAGCATTCATTGGCGATCTTCAGCATCAGGTCAGGTCCCCTTGGGGAAAAGGACACACAGAGAGCACAGTACAGCTGCATCAGGGGAAATGCACCCGGACAATTCAAATCCCAATGTCTTGACATTCAGCCAAAGGTTTAAGAGTTAACACGCATTCAGCTTCTTGTGCAAACAGTTACGTCCAGCTGAAAATGGCAGATGCCCTTCTGTGCTTCAGTATTCCTGCAAACTTGAAGCAGTCCCAGAGTCTTTCTCAGCAGCAAGTTGTGACAAGGCTACTATTCCTGCTGTCCTGTAAATCAGGATGGCGGCAGATGCATGCGCGGCCGCCTGGCGAACACACAATGGCAGCCGCGTCAGCCAACCAGCAGGGGACTCCCTCCTCCTTCAGGGGCTCAGGCTTTTAGCTAGTTTCCTCTCTTTAAGGCTATCTCACCAATCCAGGTGTCGCCAGGCTTGTGACTATCAAAGTAACTGCTCTACTCACCTTGGGGAAGAATCAAACTTGGTGGTTCCCAAACTGCACCCTCCCGCTTTGGTCTGCAGTTGGGAAACAGACTTTCTGCCGGCATGGCTGGAGCCAAAGCCCACGCTAGAACACACTGCCACCGTGTCCCGCTTCTACCAGAGTGCAGCTCTGGGCATACAGCATCTCAGCTTCAGCAGGTTAGGCCAGAGAGGGGCTGTGGCCTCCCTCCAGGGGCCAGGGCCTGGTCAGCCCGAGGGCTCCGGGAGAGGGGGAGAGCCTCTGCTCATTGTCTTTTATTTGGATGCAGGGCAGAGAGGAACGCCCCCCACAATCCCCACTCTAAATCCCCTTCTGAAACCCATTCTCAGCTCTGAGCCACCTCCATGAGTCCTGCCTGGAGCTGTTCCCCTTTTTTCACTCAAACGGGCCATTTTAGCTGACTGAGCAGGTAGGGAAACCATCTGGGGTGAAGATGGTTTTTTGCTTCCCCCATTTTCTAAAACAAATCTTGGACTATCTTGGGAATAAAAGGAAAGAAGATATGATACAAAAAACTATTTTCTCCTAACCTACTACAGCCATGTCCGCAGCATGACTGCACAGGACCTTGAAACCTGCACTGAAGCCAGCTGTTCTGGCTCAAAGGTGTTTACATCAACATTTGCCTATCAAGCAGCATGTGGGAGGGTGTTTCTAGGATGTTTCCATTTTTGCAGCTTAATCTGCATGTGCCTGTGACAATAGTTCTGTGTGTGCTGCCAGGGCTTATTTTTTATTTATGTTGATTCCCAAGCAAGAGCTCTTGATGGTTTAAATTTGGCTAAGACTTCAGGCATCAGGTTGCCATCAGACAGGAAATGTTTCTTAGAGGTCCAGCCTTTGGCATCATGCTTGCTTCCACAAGTAATAAAAATCCAAAAACCAAACCAAAACCCCAAGCCAAACCAAACCCACACCAAACCTATACACCAAATAAAATCATGGAATCATGAAATGGCTGGTTTGGAAGGGACCTCCAAAGGTCATCCAGTCCAGCCCCCCTGCAATAAGCAGGGACAGCCTCAACCAGATCAGGTTGGCCTTGTCCTGCCTCCCTTTGAATATCCCTGGGGATGGGGCCTCAGCTGCTCCCCTGGGTAACCTGGTTTAGAGTGTTCAACCCCTGTCCTGCTAAAGAACTTCTTCCTAACATCCTATTTAAATCCTCACTTCCCTATTGTGAAACCAGTGCCCATAGTTCTATTCCTCCAGGTCTTCATAAACAGTCTCCAGCAGAAGCTTGAGCTCCCTGGCACAAGTCAATCCCTTATTCCTGCTGGGAAGCTGCACTTGCAGTCTTCATGACTAATGAACTCATCTGAGTTGTGTGTGGGCTGAGCAGCACTGCTGAAGTCCCAGAGGCTTCACTTGGGCAGATCGCCCCTCTGTGTATTTGGTGGGATGAGGCATGCCTTGTGCTGCTTCAGACCTTCCTTCTCAGTGACTGATTTGTAACTGTCCTCCTTCCCTTCTCACTCCATACCCTGAGCTCTTACCCACCCCACTAGCCTTTATTACTTCTCAATAAATAAGCTCTGGCTTCTCTTTCAGGCAGATCTGTTGTTGGGTGGAAGGCAGGAGGATGTGTGTGTGGGATTGCAAAGTGCATTGTGGTTTGACTGGCGTATTAAGTTGCACAAAATGGGGCCGTGAACTGTGCTCATTCAGTAGGTGTATAATTGGGGGGGGGGTGTGTGTGCTGGGTGCGGGAACGTCTCCCTCGAGGCTGGTAAATGTATTTTACTTGAGTACTGCTTGTAATAAAAGATGCTGTAGTAGTGAATCTCTAATGGATTGCAGTGACCTGTCTGACCACTGGTCAGGAGGAATTCTACCCCCAGGGCACTCACAGCACTAATTAGGTGATGCCAATTCTGATCTCACTGTAACCTTCTGTTTTCTTCCTGCCCAGGATTAATCCTGCACCAGGTACTTACCCCACCCAAAGCTACTGCTGCTCTCCACCTCTGGCTCTTCCTGCTTTCCAGATGCAATACCCCAGTGCCCAGAACCAGGGGTTTCAACACAGCTTTGCTCTGGGCTACCAGGGATCTCATCACAGCCATGCAGCAAACCACAGCCTCATCTCTCCACCCTGCCAAGCTTGTGAAGAGCATTACATGCTGGCCTACACTGGAGGCTTGCCCGGACATTGCTGCCAGGCACATCCACAGACATCTGCAGGTGTGGACACCCTGACTGGGCTTCAGCAAGCATTAGCGTCTCCACTAGCTACAGCCACTTGTGCTTCGGCTGAAGTTTCCAGAGTCCAGGTGTACTGATCCTCCAGAGGCAGCAAGACTCTCACACTGTGGCAGAACCATTGTGTGGTGCTCACACAACAGGACACTGCTGGCAGCTTTGCTACATCTGGGTGACTAGTGAAATGGGTTGGTTTAGCTTTAGTCCTGGGACAGCTGACAAACTCAGTCCTCTCTGCCTAGGGAAGGGAAATTGCTGTGGGAAGTCTCTGGGGTGACAGAGTCATGGAATAGTTTTAGTTGAAAAAGGCCTTTAAGATTACCAAATCCAACATTTGACCCAGCACTGCCAGGGCACCACTAACCCCTGTCTCTCAGCACCAGACCATTGTTTAATACCTCCAGGAAAAGGGTACTGCACATCTGCCTTGGGCAGGCTGTGCCAGTGTCTGAGAAAGTTTCAGGGAAGAAATCCTCCCCAACAACAACTTGAACCTCTCTGGCCTGCTTATATCATTTGGCACCAGGGAGAAGAGTCTTTCCCTATTCTCGCTCCAGCCTCCACCGGTCTCACCTGAGACTCCATTTCTCCAGGCTAAATACCTCCAGTTCCTTCAGCTGCTTGGCAAGGGTCCCAAGAGCCCTGGCTCAGGCTGCCCATAGAGGCTGTGGAGTCTCCTGCTCTGGAGACATTCCAGATCCGCTTGGACTGTTCCTGTGGGATCTCTAGGAGAACCTTCCAGAAGGTTTGGATTGGGTGTTCTCCAGAGGTCCCTTGCAACTCACACCATTCTATGAAATAACTACCCTGCTGGACTGGTGCAGTGGTTTGGTAGCTTTGATGTTTATTGACCTGACCCCTGGCACAGGCTGCTTTAATTAGAGTTCCTCTACAATTCTTTGGGGTTTTTTGACTTTGTGATGTTGCTGGGGGTGGGAACTGTATCACCTCTGTGCATTTCCCATCCTTTTGGAATCTGTTTTCCATTGCTGGCCTTAGCAGTTGCCTTTTTCCTTCCTGCCACCGGAATTTTAGTGTTTCAGCTCTCCACCTCAAGCAAGGAACCTGCTTGTGAAAACACTGCACTGATCTGGGGTTTAACAAGGCCGCAGCTATCAGGACACATCCCGTCCACCTGGAGGCTCTCAGCCTTCTGTACTGAGTGGTGTAGCCCACGATTTCTGACTGAGGGCAGTAGGACTGATGGTTGTACCAGTGACCTCTCCACTAAGACTGAGCCCTGAAGGGGGCTGGCTAATCCATGGGCAGGGTGAAAAGATCAAGCTCTATTTTCTTACCCCCAAAACAGCTCTAAAATGCTGAAGGTTGTCTTTAGCTGCTGCCTGTGTGTCTACATGTTGCCTTAATTTTCTGATAGCACTGCACTAGCTCAGCTTGTGTTGAAGATGTGGCACCCTCAGAAGAGTGGAAGACGCTTCAGTAAGAGATTTTGGCCACATAAATCACATAAATCCGAAGAGATCCTGGTTATAAGAATTAACTGGGACACAGCGGTGCTGTTAGGGGTGTTCACACTGATCAGCTTTAGATGTCTGCACTGATAGCAGTGCAGTCTCTCTTTTCTTCAGAGTTGGTGGAGGGATGTGTGGGAGAGGGGAGCTCAGCAAGGTATTCAGGACAGAGCACAATACCTGGTGCCTCTGGTAATGGAGGAGTTGGGTCGAGTTGATGGGACTTGAGCTTTATTTCCAGTGGTGTAGCTGCTTCATTGTGCTATGGTAAGGATTACTTCATCAGTCCATTACATCACCAATCTCTTACGTGCTTTCATATCCCCTTTTGGTGGTCGTCAGTGGTCATCCTGGTGAAGTAAGTGTCCTCCCTAGATGAA
Organism: Upupa epops; assembly: GCA_013397515.1. Taxonomy (NCBI): domain Eukaryota; kingdom Metazoa; phylum Chordata; class Aves; order Bucerotiformes; family Upupidae; genus Upupa; species Upupa epops. The sequence continues at coordinate 267,266 of VZRI01013109.1, forward strand.
GTAAGCGTCCTTCCCAGATGAAACAAGCATCCTCCCCAGATGAAACAGGAAGCCCTCTTTATTCTGTCCTTCTTACCCCTCTGCCCCTTAGACTGGCCCCAACCACTATGTGGACGCAGCATTCTCTTATCTTCACTTGGCTATCTCTGGCTTAGCTCAAGCCCAGGTGCTACCCAGGCAGGGCCCCACAGTACATTCTTTTCTATATCTATTAGCTATACAGGGCTAGTTTCTGCTGCTAAAGCTACAACATTCTAACATACATGGAAAGGCCCTCTACTAATTTACAATCATTTTTATTCATAAAATTTTGCCTTTTCCAACAGAGTCACCATCCCTGAATGGGCTTAAAAAATGTCTGGATTTGGCCCTTCAGGAGATGGTTTGGTGGTTATGGTGATGTAGAGCTGAAGGTTGGACCTGATAATCCTGAAGTCCTTTCCAGCCTTCATGATTCAGTGATCCTGTGGTCAGTGCAGAGCAAGAACAGGGTGAGATGTTTGTTTGGAACTAAGAAGTTAGTTTTTAGTACCAGGGACCAAATGCCATAGATAAGACTTGTTGTGAGATCCTTGGTTGTGAAGTGAGGACTTTTATTAATGGGTTTTGTGCAGAAGGGTAATGACAGCCAGCAGCAGTCACAGATGTTGTTTACCTCTGCTCTGTAACCTCGAAACACTCTGAAACACGAACTACTGTGGCTCTGGGTTTACTTTCAAATGGGGAATTTCTGGGTGACTGACTGGTCTCTGATCTCTACAGATCAGTAGACATTCCACTATGTCTACTCTTCCAAGGAACAAGTGGCAGATCAAGAGGAAACAGCATCAAGTTGTGGTAGGAGAGGGTGAAGTTGGCCCTGAAAAAGTTTCTGCACATCAAGGGTTCCCCAGGCCTGGCCCAGGCTACCCAGGGCAGTGGTGGAATACCCATCCCCGGAGGGACTGAAAAGCCATGGAGATGTGAGGTGAGGGAAAGGGGTTGGCAGTGGTGGGGGAATGGTTGGAGGCAGTGAGCTTAAAGGGTATTTCCAAACCGGAACAACCCCATTACTCTAAAGTTCTGTGTCCCTGGGCTGCTCCAAGCCCAGCTGCTTGGTGCCAGCCCACCACATGAAATAATGCTGTTTCTCTGTTCAGTGGCCTTCAGACAGATGTGTGCAGAGATAAACAAGATTTTTAACAAGGTCTGTTCCCTGCTTCTCCTGAGTGCAGCTGCTTCACAGGGAAGCTGTTGTTTAGCCGAGCTGAGGCCCGTCTGCTTTTCCAGCAGCAAACTCCAGCCCAGTCTGAAAACCCCAGGGCTGGTGGAACCTCGGAACTGCCTGCCCAGGGAAAAGAAACTGCTGGGAGTCAGAGACGGGTTAGGATGAGACTTCTGCGGGTGTCTGTGGCTGAAAGGAATTAAATCTGTTATGGAGGTGAAATTCATCACCTGGGTGCTGGAACTGAGCTTCCAGCAGGTGCGGATGGCTCATTGCAATACCTGGCCGTTACCTTGGAGGGGAGACAGAGATTGGCAGTTTCTAAAGCAGGAAAAAAAAAATAAAAACAGGCAAAAAGGAATCAATAAAGTCCCAGTTCGGGCTGGGATGGCTGCCGTGGAGAACATGCTGTCCCCAAAGGTTTGGTGTCTAGTGCTTCTGGTGTGTTTCCAGTAACGCTGGCACTGCTGTGGAGGTCAGGGTTGCATCTACCAGGAGGAAGGGTGCACAGCAACCCAGACAGCCCCTGGGGTTGCCCCTTCTTTTTCTGGAGGAGGTCATGGTGGGGTGATGGGGACACGTGGTGAGATCTGAGCTTGGGTCAGTAGTACTGCTGTGACCTCCTGGTCCAGCTGCAAGTGGATGCTCCAGGAGAACTTAGTTCCTTCTCTGCTCTTTCACACCTACCCTGAGTGAGACATAAAAGGAACTGGGAGTAATGGGGAAGCAGAACCAGTGTGGAGTGTCCAGCAGGAGACATTGATGTTGGAAGACAGACAGGTCTGTATTCCCTTTCATGTCACTCATTCATTTATGGCAAGGTGCTGGTAGGCACTTACCCTATATGGGCAGCCATGAGGTATGCCAGGGCCAGAACGCTGACAAATGCCACTTCTGTGGCCAAAGCATGAGCTGGGATGGACGAGAGTGCAGAGATATGATCTCAGCCATGGCCTGTGGTAAGTGTAGACAGAGCACCGACCAGATGGGTCCCTGTGGCTATCCGTGCTCTAGTCCTGGTCCCCAGATCTCGTTGGGATTTGGGCTAGGTGTGACAAGCTGGCCAGGAGCAGGATGGGCTGGATGGACTGGACCATACCCCTTGTCCCTGTGACCAATGACTGCAAACCATGGACCAGCTCTGTTCTGTTGTTCCTGTGGGGCTAGTGCATCTGCTGTGATCTGTAACCCACGAACATTCACCTTATGGGGGGATGATCAAGGGCTGGAGTGACCTCAGGGAGTTTCTGCAGGGTCAGTCCTGGAGCTGATGTAGATGGCAGTGGGGCCTGGGCAGCTCTGCACCCCTGCTCAGTTGCCATCAGGAAAAGGGGTGCCCAGGGACCTGCTTTCTGGATTGGTGCCCCCTTCCTGCACCCCTTGAGTGCATGTTGGCCTGGCTGGGCAGTCACAAACTTTGCACCTTCCCTGAGGGCTTATTGACTCTGAGGTGAGCGTCATTGCAGCGATAGCAATGTGACCATGACCTGAGTGTGCCAGTGCCAGTGCCAGTGGAGGACACCCAGCCCGCTGCCTCCTGGCTCCTGGGTGGGGGTCAAGATAGGTGGGGACAGTGTCCAAAGGTGCTTCAATTGCTGAACCCCTGGCCCAAAGCCTGATTCCAAATCTGACCCCCACCTTGACCCCAACCCTGACCCCTTTGAGGGTCCAAATCCTCCTCACAGTCACAATGTTGACCTCAATCCTGATTCCACAGCCTTTGATCTCTGGCCCCCTGCTTGTACCCTTCGGTGACCTCTGACCCCTCCTGACCACACCCCACCGTAGTGCTGACCCCGTCCTGACCCGCAAGCCCAGCTGCGCTCAGTCCGTCTCCCCTGCCTGTGGCCCTTTAAGGCGCCCCTCTACTCTCCGGGACGAACCAACCGCTGGGGGAGTGGGTTCCCCAGGGCCTGGCGCTCGCAGCTCATTGGCGGGAGGCGGGGGTGGAGCGTTCGCGGACANAGCGGCTGAGGACGGGCCTGGGAGTGTGTGGTCGGGGCGCGGGGATTCCTAGCGCACGGGGTATGGGCGGATCTGCTGTCNTGGTCCGTATTGATGGGAGGGCTGGGGTCCCTGGTAAGGGGAATGGTGTAAAGGACTTCTCTGTGTTTGGGGTGTGTGTGTGTGTGACATGAACGAGATGGTGATTTGGGGGGGCTGGGATGAGTAAAGCCCTCTGATCTAGATGGGGCTGCTGTGACTGGGGTCCCCTCTATGCGGGGCCGGGATGAGAATGACTTGGGCCCCCTGTTATTTGGGAGGGGAGTTGCTCCTCTCACGGCTGGTTCTCCAGGGGTCTGAGGCAGCAGGGTCCTCACTGTGAGGCTGAAGAGGGGGTACAGGGCAAGGGTGGGCAGCCCTGGGGGGGTGTGCTGGAGTGATCGCCTCCACAACGCTGCCAGGTCGCTGGTCCTGACCCTGTGGGTCTGCTGCTGCTCAAAGCCGCCAGTGAACTTATTTTTCTAGCTCTTCCCTGCAGAGCCTTACTCTAAAGGGCTGCTCTGCTCCACTGCCTGTTCCCCACTGTAGACCTGTGGGGAGGGGGAAGGCTGTTTGACCTGTCTTGCCCTGGTGGAATCGCTTTGGAGAGCGAGGTTTTCCCTCGGGGAGTGCTCTTGGAGAGGGAAATAGTGAAAATCCCCGGCCTTTGGGAATAGGATTGCTGCCTAGCCTGCAGTGCTGGGATGTTGTGAAAAGCTGGAAAAGCACAAGAAGGGTTCAGGAATTCTGCAGGTGGAACAGTGCTGTGGTGGAGATAGCTCTGTCTCGTAGTGTTTTGTTGATGTGGTGAGGAGCTATGTGATTTGATACTGCTTTGTTAGCCAGCAGAGCCATGCTTAGTGGGGTGCCCAGGCACACGTTGCCCCTTTGCTCAATTGAAGGGAATCTGCTTCCTTCCAGTATTTCTGTAGTTCTCTGACACCCCGGGGAGCTGTTGTGCACAGGCAAAGCAGAGTTGCGGATTTAACTGCTGAAGATGAGGAATCTCAAGTTCAAGTTTTGGATCAAAAGGACATTGAGGGACTAAAGTGGGTCCAGAGAAGGACAGCCAAGCTGGGGAAGGGTCTGGAGCACCAGTCCTCTGAGGAGATGGTGTATGTGTGTGTTTGTAACCAGAGAAAAGGAGGCAGATGTGGTGCTGAGAGACGTGAGTTAGTGGTCACCTGGCAGTGTTGGAGAAACGGTTGGACTAGATTTCGAAGGTCTCTTTCATACAAAATGATTGTGTGACTTTAAATCAGTGTGGTGTTGAAACCTGGCAAGCCAGACCCCTTCTGGAGAACCTGATGTCCCAGTACAGCTCTTTTTTCTTCAAGTGCGTCTTGTGCTCCACTGAAGGAGGGTGATCGTGGCAGTGTCTGTACTTTGAGAGGCCTCTGTTGCACAGAAATGTGATGGTGCATGAAAACTAGATTTGCAAAACACTCCCATAAAGCAGGGAGAAAGCTGGTGCTACAGGCAAAACCCCTGACACAACTAAGTGCTTTGTTTTAACCTTCCACTGTGAAAGCCTTTGAGGATACAGGGGAGAGTGGACAGGAAGGGGGAGGTGGTGTCACTTAGCTGGCTTAGGTCTCCATTAATTAGTCCAGCTTTAATTGTGAGAGGAACAGCTCTTGCTTTGTCATCACTTTACTGACTGAACAGGAGACAACTGCAATTTCTGGGGTGGTGCCTTCTGGGGGCCAGGATTGAACAAGTGTGTGGCACCTGAAACTTCTGCTTTCTGCTTTGCTTCTTCTGAAGCAGCTGGAGGAGTATGACGAGGCTATACAACCAAACCCCCTCATCTTGTCTTGAGGGAGGCTTTCCATGCTGCTCACCAGCCTTCATGCTGGAGCTCACAGGTCCCATCAGCACTTGCTTGCAGGACCATAGTTGCAAGGTAATCTGTTGGGTTTGAGTGTCCCAGGTTATGGAGCATCTATGGGCACAGAAGAGTTTGGAGAGAGCAGCTGGGAGCAGTGGTTTTCTTACCCAGTTCACCCACAGCAAAAGTGGCCCATTGAACAGTGTCCACACTGAAACTCCATTTGATCTTTACCCTCTCTTCTGACTATTGCAATGCGGTCGAGAGGTGTTCGAAGTACTAGGGAAAAGGTTCCTCTGCTTGGGTCTGCACTCCTGCCTTCTCACCATCCCTCTCCTTTGCTATCAAATACATACACCTGGCAGCTACCTCTGCTGCCACTGAACTTTGTTCCGTTTCCTGATACGGGCTCTCCTACTTCAAAAAACACAATTTGTTGCATAAGTTGCTTTCCTAATGGGATCATTCGATCCAAGTGATGAGATTATGTTAAACACACTGTTGTGGAATGAGTCACAAGCCCTGCAGTGGCAGGTTCACCTCTGCCAAGATCGGGTTTTTATAGAGTTTGAAACCTCATCTATGAGAACAAATAATTACAGGCTGCTGTAATCACTTGCTGCTTCTCTCCCAGTAAACATTCATGTCAGTAAGTGCTACTGATCACTCATGACATCCTGGAAGAGCAGGAGAGGAGTGCTTGTATCTCCAGTGGCTTCTCCAGGGCCACAAGTCCAAGTTAGTCTTTTGCAAGGAATAGTACAGAATTATCAATGAAACTTCCCTTCCAATGTCACTGTAGGAGATGAGGAGGTTTTTTGATGAGGTTGTATTTTTTCATCTTGTGAAATCTGGCTCAGGCAGTACATGCGCAAGCCTGCTGGGAAGGTTTAGTGCCCAGTCTGAGGAGCTGGTAGGTCTGTCTTCATGGTTGGTGCTGGCAAGTACGCTGGATCTTGCTGCACGGTTGCTTGTGAAATGCATCTGTTGACTTGCTTTCATGGGTCACTGCTAGCATCTCACAGTTCTAGCTAACTCTAAGCTTTGGAGGAGCAAGCTGATAAAATACCTGTGAGGATTGTGCAAATCTGGTTGTGTAACAGGGCTGTGGGCATCACTGCTGGAGGTAAGAGGAGCAGGGGTAGAAAAGTCCTGTGACTAGTATGTCCTGTTTATGTTGATTGTGCTGGTGGAGTTGGAGAGCTGAAGTTTACACAGTTTGAGGTCATCCTTTTACCTTGTGACCCCGCTTATTCCCTTCCTGACTTTTCTGTTGTCCCATGGCCAACAGCACAGTGGGGCTTTGTGCTGTGGGTCCTGGGTTGACGTTTTGGGGTTTGTTGGTGGCTGCCAGTGATTGCAGGGCTGGGTAGTTGTTTGTATTTCCTAAGTGTTTAAAGATGTAAACCACAGCTTGGGTTGCCTTCCCCATTGCAGACGGAGGTTTGTGGGATTACTGCATGCACTTCTAGTAGAGCAGCGGCAGTGTGGAGCAGGGGGGCAGCTCTCCTGTTGACTTAGTGCACTACAAAAAGGTTGTGCACTAAGACCTTCCCTTAGGGCAGTGCAGCAGACAGACCTGAGAAGATCTCATATTCTCAGAGGAAAACTGCCTTCTGAATGCAAAATATCCCAATTCCATATGAACAGTGCTTGGGGTTTTTAAATAAATCCATCCCCCAAACATTGTTCGAATTGCAGGCCTTTCCCCTTTCTTAAACCTGTGTAGGATCTATGTAACTCTGTGCCTCTGAAGTTCTTCCAGCTGATAGTCTTCAAGGAGGCCACGCAAGTGAGAACAGAGATAGAGAGGTTTGCTGTCCAGACTTGACCTCATGGAAGAGGTTAGAGTCTATGGCCACCAACTGTAGATCTCCCCTCACTTTAAAGGACCCTTGAGAACTGCAGGTGGGGGTAAGCAGGGAGGTTTTCAATGAACTCCCACCTGTGGCAGTGCTGTGTCCAACACTTGCTGCAAAATGTGACCATGTTCTCCTTTTGCTCTTCAAACCTACCTTCAGCAGGAGCTGAACCTGCAAGTTAGATGTTGGACTGGTGGCCTCTGGGGTTTTGCATGGTAGCCTTCTGAGTGGGTGGTGTGGCTGAGTTGTGCCTATGGTGGTTGGCAAAAGGGTGGCTGAAAACTGAGTGTCTTGTCCAAGCTCCCCAGAATTGGTGGGATTAAGATTCTTATTCCATCTTCAGACAATGCTCTGGTTTTCTCCCTTGCAGGGAGAGGAGGCTGGGGGTCTGTGTTAGCAGCATGTTCAGTTTACTTGCTGTTTTTGGGTTTTATCTTGTTCTGTGCTGGTTCACGTTGCTCTGCATGAGGGAGGTGTTGAGGTGCTTAAGCTGGGGAGGTGTCCCTGTTTCAAAGCTTTTATCTGATGCAGACTGAGTAATTCTGGGTTGTTTCCTTCTAAGGGCCTGTCAAGTTGAAGTTCATTTTTGTGTTGGATAGTGCTTTAAGCCCTTTGGTTGAGTGCCCTGAGCTTCCTGCAAAGCCCCACCTCAGTATACCTGTAGGGCAGAGGTGCTTTCTGCCTCACCCAGGCTGTTCCTCTCATCCTTGGTATCTTCCTTGCTTTTGCAGCTGCTCTGCTCTCCTTGAGTAAGACCAGAAAAGGCCCTGGAGCTCCAGAATGCCCCATTTTGAGCTCCAGGCTGTTTGATGCATGTTCCACATCAGACTTCTGTGTAAAGTAGAAGGTATGCTAGTGTATGAGCCCAAGTGTCAAGGTCAGGTCAGAAAAGCCCTTGCACGGTCATAGTAATCTGTTCTGTTCTGCTGAAGTAACAGTGTTAGGTTAGGGGTGTGTGTTTGTCCCTGCTTAATTTGCTGCTGCAGCCAGGTCCTCCACTTCCACTGGCATTTGTGAGGTGCTGGAAGTGCTGAGAGGTCAGTGGAGGGTCACTTCCTGAGAACTGTGTGACAAAAGGCCTATGCTGCTTTCCACTCTTCATTTACAGGCAGTAATTAATGGAAAATTGTGGGATGCGCTGGGATTTTTTTAAAATCCATGGGAAGTACGGGGTGTGGTGTGACGGTAGTGAAAGCTGAAGCTTGCTATGGCGGGCACTGGTGAAAGTCATCCCTGGCTCACTGCTCATTACTGCTGTGATGAGGCACGAGTGCCTTTGCCTTTGTACTGCCCACCCTGCCTCACAGCCAGCATCTACCTGGGTGCTGGACCGGAGGCCAGTGGGGCAAGAAATCACAGAATCCCAGGCTGGTTTAAGTAGTAAGGAACATCAGAGCTCATCCAGTCCCAGCCCTCTGCCATGAGCAGTGACACCTCTCTCCAAACCATGCTGCCCAGAACCCTATCCAACCTGGATTTGAACGCTGCCAGGGATGGAGCAGCCACAGCCTCCCTCAGCACCCCCACAGGGAGGGATTTCTTCCTAAGATCTGATCTAAATCTGCCTTCTTCCAGTTTAAAGCTATTACCTCTCGCCCTATCACTACAAGCCCTTGTAAAAGTCCCCAATTTGCTCCACACCCAGCTTTCTTGTAGTCCCCTTCAGGTACTGGAAGGCCACAATAGTCTCCCCAAATCCTTCTTTTCTCAAAATTGAACAGCCACAACTCCTTCAGCCTGTCCCCATAGCAGAGGTGCTGCAGCCCTCTGGATTAGTGACACTTGTTTTGATGCAGCCCCGAACATGGCTGGTTTTGGGCTGCCCTCACACTGCTGGCTCATGTCGAGCTTCTCATCCACCAACACCCCAGGTTATTCTCTGCAGGGCTGCTCTCCAGCTGTATTCCACCCACCCTGTATCTTCTTGGGAGTGCCCCAGTCCAGCTGCAGGACTGGGATTTTTCCCAGTGTGGCCCACAGACAGGATGAGCCCACCCAAAGCAGGGCCAGACCAGAGCACAGTGAGCCCAGCCACTCATCTGGCCACTCACAGGCCTCTTTGAGAGCCAACAGGGTCTCTGCACAGCAGAGATGCCCACAAAAGGGTGATCTAGGGGCTGCTGAAGGCAGTGTTAAACAACCTGCTTTGAGCACCAGGAAGCTGCTTTTCTTTTGAAGGAGCCACCTTTCTTGCCAGGTCTGGTATTAAAGGGAAAGGGTAGAGAGCTAACCTGAGACTTTCCCAGGCCAGTACCTGGCAGAGGTTGCTTTTAGCACAATTCCTGATTCTCATGGGTTGCTTTCATACCTGAGAGGAGTGAGATCAGACCTGTTCTGCCTCAGGGCTCTTCTGGCCTGACACCACACACTGTGCGAGGTGGGGGTCAGAAAAGACTGGGCCCAGGAGCCTGGGCAGAGCTGCTGTTTCTTTGTTCCCCTGACCCTCCTTCTGTCTTGTGGCCCTGGGTCTCTTCTTCCTGACAGTGGCCCACCTGTCCTGCGTCTTCAGTGGGTGAAAGAAGAAAACCCTTTGCTGGTCATGAGACTGTTGACATTCAAGTGTTTTTGTTGTTTGCTGTCGCCAGAATTATGAGAACTACTGCAGCTTCCTTTGTGTGCTGCTGATAAGCTGCACAAGCTCCTCATGGGCTGTGCAGGGACCTATTCCCTGAGTGGGGGTTTCTTTTCCTTGTCCCAGGTGTTTCAGTTAGTTTTTAAGTTGGTTTCTCTTTATTTTGATGTGGTTCCTAAAGCTTGGGCTGTAGGTCAATTTCCAGCAAAGGGCAGTGATTCTGGAGAAGCATCTGGAGCAACTGAGGGGGATTTTAACTGGAGAAAATGAAGCTTGGGGGGGTGCCTTCTAGCTCTTGACAGCTGCCTGACAGGAGATTGGACTGGGGCAGAGATCGGTCTCTTCTGCCAGAGAACAAGCAACAGGACAAGAGGAACTGACACCAGATTGTGCCAGGATTGGTTTGAGGTTTGCCCCAAGTAACAGTTTATTCCCCATAAGGATGCCCGGGGCAGTGGAGGAGTACCTGCGTCTGGAAGGGTTGAAAAGCTGTGGAGATGTGGGGTGAGGGACAGGGGTGATGGGAGACCTGGCAGTGCTGGGGAAACAGTTGGACTTGAGGTGCTTGATGGTCTCTTGCAGACAAAATGACTTTGTGGTTTCTGGCTGCTCATTCCTATGCTGTCTCATCCATCCTGAAGTTCCCTTTTGGGGCTATGCTGTGATGCTGATCTCTACTTTAAAATTGCAGGCTTTTGGGTTTTTTTTTTCTGAAGGATGATCTTGTCCCTGTGTTGTACACTCATCCTGTGCAAGGGTGGTCAGCACAAGAGAAAGGAAGGGTTATCCTGGGGCAAGCCAGGGATACAGTGGGATGGGGAACCAGGCTGTGGACATCAGGGGAAGCCAGGTCAGTGCCTCTGGGTCAGAAGCCTGGCTGTGGGGATCCCGTGGTACCACTGACATTTCCAGCCGGCACTGGAAATCCTGGCAGCTGTGTTTCTGCTCTGCATGTGCTGAGTCAGGGGCATGAAGCTCATCATCATTTGGTGGCTGCGGAGAGAAAGAAGCTCTGCCAAGTCAGCTTTGCCGGCAGGGCCCTTTCTTCTCCTTTCTGGTGTAGCTGTGTGGGGCTTTTACTGGGAGTCTGAAGTGGGAAAAGCAAATATGAAAGACTGCAGGTATTTGGAGCATGTGTCACTGTTGGACGTGTTGGGAACCTGCATGGATTCCCTATTAGCACAGCCCAGCCCTCTGGTAAGTGAGTGGGGTAGGAACTGGACACTCCAGGGCTTGTACTGGTGGTGCAATGGTGCTGCTGTAAGATGTGTGATGTGCTTGTTCCTGCAGCTGTGACTTCAGGGTGACTGCCTCACATCCCTGCTGGGATTAGCTGGACCTCACTTGGTTGCCCATGCCCCACTGATCTCCAGTTGAATGGAACTTGGCAGTGGTGCAAGGGCCAGGTGCTTAGTCCCTACAGGTGTGGTGTGTTTGTGTCACTTGACTCCCTTGACTGGGTCCTCCAGGTTTTTGTGTCCACATCTTGCAAAACAGAACTGCTACCTGTGGCTCCTGGGTTTATCTGCCTGTGACTGCTTTACTCCCATGGGGAAGGCTGACTGGTTCAGTAGGCTCAGGGCATGGGAGATGGGGCTGCAGGGCAGGCAGAGCCCAAAGGGCACAGTGTGGGGCTGTGGGGAGCCAGCTCTGCTGTATCAGGCTGAATTTGAGGGCTTCTGGGTGTCACAGGCTTTGATCAGCTGGAGCCTTGGGATGGGCTTAGTAGTAGGAACAGGGAACAGTGAGCTGTGCTTGGTCAGCAGTCTTCCTTCTCCATTCCCCTCATGTGAGCAGGGCTGATGCTGCAGATCATGGCTGGTTGACACAGAGCTTGCTCACTCGTCTTTGGAGGAGTCATAGGCTGTAGTTGAGGTCTTGGAGTGGGAAGCCAAATCATTCTTGAAACTCATCACAGTAAAGGGTGACTTTAGCTCAAAGAGCCACTGTCAAAATCACCAACTTGGCTTTAGAGATGAGGCTTTTGGGCCCCTGGGAGGTACTACAACATGACCCACAGGAATGTCCCTTTATTTGGCAGGAGGAGAAAGCTTCCAGCCACATCTTGAGAGCATGCATGGAGCTGTGGGGGTGTTGAGGGCTCCTGTGTGCTTTGAGGTGAATCTGCTGCACCATCTCCTGATGCTGCCAGCAGCTGTGGGTGAGAGAGTAGGTGTTGCTGTTTCCTTGCCTTTTAGGGCACTCCCCATCCTATTTATTGCAATATTATTTTTGTATGTTTTTGAAGTATTTGTAATGCTGTGATAGCCCCTTTAGGGCATCTTAAGATGCCTGGCCCTGACACTTGTCCTAGTCCTTCACTTGAGAGATGCCTGAGAAGCAGGAGCAGGTTTTTAACGTGCAAAGGTGACAGGGAAATGTGCAGAGGGGGAGCAGTGATCTGAATGATGGCAGGTTGCCATGTCTCAGGCAAGTTATGGTGTGGGCAAGTAGATTATCTGCTTAACCAAGTGGCACATCTGTAAGATGAGGTTGAAAAGCTACAAGTGAAAGCAGAAAGGCTCAGAGAATTGGAGAGTCTAAAGGTAGACTGGGGGAGCCAGTTTGGACAACAGCCAAATAAGAGTCAGAAACAAGGAGACCAAGTATCTCGCACCTCTCAGATGGAGGACAGAAGCCCAAGTAGGAGGGATGAGTGGAGCCTAGTGAAGAGTCATTGCAGAAGGCAGGCACCACCCCTGTTTGCCTCACCTTCTCAGTTGCCACTGAGTAACAGATATGAGTCCCTACTGGAAAACAGCTGGTCTAATAAGGATGTAGAGGAAAGAGAACCCATACCGGAGGCCCTAGCAAGGTCGCATCAATCTGGGAAACCTTCCAGTAATATGACAGCCTCCTCCACAAAGAAGAGAAGGGTCCTAGTTATTGGAGACTCGCTTCTGAAAGGGACTGAGGGCCCAATATGCAGAGCTGACCCTCATCACAGGGAAGTCTGCAGTCTACCTGGAGCCCACATCAGGGATATCACTAGGATGCTCCCTAACCTGGTGAGATCAGATGACTGTTACCCACTGCTCATCTTCCAGACAGGTGGGGAGGAAGCTATAGTCTGTAGCCTGAGGAGAATGAAGAAAGACTAGAAGGCCTGGAATAGAAGGACTAAGTCCATGAATACCTGGCTGTGAGATTGGTGTTACTGGCAGGGCTCTGGGTTCTTTGATGACTGGTTCCGTAAGACGCCAGATCTTACAGGTCCACATGGGAGAGGTTTATCTCCGAGGAGAGAAAAAAGGTTCTGGGGCAGGGATTGGCAGGGCTTGGTGGGTGTGTACCAGTGGGACAGAGCTCTGGTCTTAATGAAAACCTGGTGGTCTCTTGCTGTTCTAGGATGAAATTGGAGCGCTTAGCTCTTTCCCTGAAATGCCTGTACACCA
>VZRI01013110.1:0-34887 GCA_013397515.1 Upupa epops
TTTTTTTTCAGTAAGATCTCCATGTTATTGACTTGTCTGCTGCAGGATATGCACCATAGGCTTCTCCTTCTCTCCGAGCAAAACAGTTGCCTAAGCCTAAACTGTGAAATTATACAATGGAATATAATTTCATGGGTTTTTTGCAACATGAAAATGTTGTTTATAACTGTTTTCCTTATAGGAACATAGTAATTATCCTAGTAGGCTTATTTCTAGCAGTAAATTAAGTGCAGTGAAAAGATACAGTGCATGCATGACTAGAGAATTGTTAATTAATGTTCAGATGATTAACCCTCTTTCACACCATTAACCTGGTTTTGGGATTTATATGAGCAGTGTTTCAAAATACACTAGAAGGTAATAAAAGCACTGTGAATATTGATTCCTAAATAGTCCATGACAAACCACCACAGTGCTGAGTAGACATCCCACACTGTCAGTCTTCTGCAGAGACCTGTATTGTCTAGCTCACTGAAAATATCCCGTTTAGACAATACTGCAAGCCTTTTATGGGGGGGGAAATGAACATTGTCACTATTCATACCAATTTCTAGTTTCTTATACGGAAGACATTCTTAAAATTGTGCCTTTTGCTAAATTTATTACATCTCATTCCATTCTGATGTCACCCTCCCACCCTACTGGCACAGTTTCATTAGTGACTCGTCTTTATATACAGCTGTAGTAGCAGATGATACAGTTGGGATCTCTGGTCTTCAAACTCGCAGGAAATATTTCATTACAAATACTCTAAAGGAAAGGGCAATTTCAATTTTTAAAAAGCTGGTGTGGTAAACCTTATTCGCAGGTTGGAAGCTGATAAATGGGATACTATTATGTCACCAATAGTATTTCAATATCTGGACAGTGATATGTTTTAAAGTCTTTGTTCTGAAGTGAACTGAAACCAAGTGCTTTCCCCAGCCATGCATCTTGTCTGTAACTTAGTGAATGCATGACAATATATTCAGTTATTTCCAGGATTCAGAATACAAGCTAATGAAATTCAGTCCAAATATAGGGTCATTAATGTTAGGCAACATCCTTTCCTGTAACCTGTCTGTCCACTCAAAGCACAGTTCAATTATCCCTGATTTTTGGCACAAAAAGAGAATAGAGAAAATGCAAGAAGACTGGTCAAGGCAGGTCTCTACTGCTATCATTCTTTTTTACACTTCCCAACCCCCTCCTTTTCCCCCATTTCTTATTAGCTACACGACTAACATAAACCAGCACTAAAATCATTAAAGATCTCACGCAGTTCTCCACCTAAAGAGAGATATATTTCTAGATTGGATAAACTGAGAACATCACTCCATAACTAAATTAATTTCAGATGAGTGAGAAAGTAAATAGGGTTGTTATCAGTGAAAGACGACAAGACACAAGGTCTCTGCAGCACAAAAAACTTTCTGAGAGGCAGATAGAGTAGCACAGAACAGGTCTTGTAACCCTGCTGAAGCAAGATATACAAACAATATGAGCAAACAAACAGAGCTGTCTGTCTGGTAACACTAGTTAATAGAAGAAATGTGTTAATGTATGAATCATAAAATCATGGAATCTTTTCAATTCAAAAAGATATTCAAGATCAAGTTCAACCATTAACCTGACTCTATGCAGCCCACCACTAAACCATGTCCTTAAGCTCTGTATCAACATGACTTTTGAACATGTCCAAGGAAGGATGGCAATTCAACTACTTCCCTGGGCATCCTGTTCCAATTCTTGATGACTCTTTCAATGGAGACGTTTTTCTCATGTCTAACCTAAATGACTGGCACAATTTGAGGCCATTTCCTCTTGTCTTGTCACTGGCTACTTGTGTGAAGAGAAGCTTAGTCTAGATTAATACCAGTTAGGTAAGAAGCTGGATGTACAAGGATTTCCTTCCATCAGAAGGATGTCCATACAGATTTTAAACATCTTCAAAGAAGGAGACTCAACAACCTCCCTGGGCAGCCCATTACAGTGTTCTGTCACCCTCACTGTGAAGAAGTTTCTTCTTGTGCTTATATGGAACCTCCTATATTCCAGCTTACATCCATTGCCCGTTGTCCTATCATTGGATGCCACTGAGCAGAGCCCGATTCCTTCCTCCTGACACCCACCCTTTCCATATTTATAAACAATAACAAGATCACTCCTCAGTGTCCTTTTATCCAAGCTAAAGAGACCAAACACTCAGTCTTTCTTCATCAGGAAGATGCTCCAATCCCTTCATCATCTTTGTGGCTCTGTGCTGGACTCCCTCAAGCAGTTCTGTGTCCTTCTTGAACTGAGTGGCCCAGAATTGGACACAAGATTCCAGATATGGTCTCACCAGGGCAGAGTAGAGGGGGAGGAGAACCTCTCTTAATCTACTACCACGCCCTTTCTGTCTACCCCAGGACGCCATTGGCCTTCTTGGCCACAAGGGCTGCAAACATAGGGGTAGAAAATATTTTTTCAACTAATGTCCATTTTTTGTAGATTTTTTTGATAAACATGCTTTTTCAATAACTGAAATTTGTGTCACCTTTACAAGCACACATGCTACTAGTGAGCGCCTTTCTTTTACTATTCCCAACTCTGTATATTTTAGTTCACTCTAATTTTAGGAACATGGATTCTTCTCACCAATAGGTTCTATGATTCTATCCAAGAATTAATCAGCTATGGTTATGTGGCTATGCTGCTGTCTGCCTCTGAGAAGTGCTCCTTCCCAACAGATTGCCAAGCAGTGTGGGCAGTTCATTCCTCAGTGCCACTGAACATTCTTCCAACGAGTGGACAATTCCATTGTTACTAACATGAGCAATTAATAGTCCTAACTTCATTGGAACCAGATTATTTTGTTTGTTTTAATAATATTTTCACTGTTAGCTTCCTCTGAGGATCTGCTCAAATAACAAAACTGATCAGAAGCCCATATGCCAGGGTTTAACAGCTAAATGGAGTGTGAAAATCTTCAATTAACTGGAAGTGATTTCAACCAGGCAGACTGTGAAATGTCAGTCCACTGACCGAAAAGCTGCAAAAGCTAATTTAGCAGTTATTACATTTTCTAATTATTAAATTCTAGCTGAATGTAAAATATTCAGTACCATTAATTGAAAAAAAAAAAACAAATCCAAAAAAACTCCAAAACCAAACCAAGACTAATATAGCACACTATCAGATTTGATGGAAAAGTGGGAATGATTCAAACAAACTGGCCATCCTCCAACATCAAATCACTGCCTGTGTTTTGGACATATTAAAATTATTACTCTGATTCTCTTCTAATATATCTTTTCATAACAATATTCTGCAGTTACAAACCAGTTTCACAAACAGTCCTTCAAGATTACTTTGACATCATTAGCAAAAGAAGAGAGAACAGAATACAGAATTTAAAATCAATTTAGAAAAACTATAGACTAATCAGGTTTTTCCAAAACACCAACAATCCTCACCTATATGGTTTACTATTTCCATTGCTATAGTGTTTTGAGATTTCGTCATGGCACAGGTTCCCTTTGTGCTAGACACTGTATACAGAACAAAAAGATCATTAATGTTATGAAGAACTTACAGGCAAACATGTGGCTCTTTGCTAAACAATGCATTTTAGATCATAATTACCTCATTAGTTCCAACTCTGATCATCTCTCCTCTTTTTTAATAGAATCAAGATATTGAAATAACAGTTGTTGGCTACTGAGTATTTATAAGAGAATATATGGGTACTTAGTATGAAAGGACTGCAGAGTTATTGCTGAATTCCCCATTTAGAAAGCATGTAATTTGTTTAACTTTGATATATTAAACTAACCGATAAGCCAGTTATTCTTCTCTGAAATGTTTGATCAGACAAAGCTAATTCTGCTTTGCTGCCCATGAGCATCTGTGTATTAAGCCATTTGCTTTTATGGGGGAACACAAGAGGAAAATAAGAAGGTCAATTTTCAGTAGAAAGAAGTTAAATGAAGAGCATTTGATTAAATAGAATGTCAAAATATTATTTAATTGAGACATAACCAAATAAAAGTCATTGCTTACTGTCACTTCTGAGACATTATGGCTTATCATATATGACCACCATATCTGGGCAAGAGGATCCTCAATCTCTGCCAGCAATAGCTGAGAGTGGTAGTATTTATTGTTGCTTCATGGGGTTTCTAAAACTTGTCCTTAGCAAAATGTAGGAGGTTCAACCACATTATGTGTAATAACATTTCTTCACTCCAGCCAAATATTAATTTATTCAGTCCTGTTTATCATTTCAGAAGATAAAAAATGTGGCCTCCTAATTCCCACTTCCTTTTGTTCACTTTACCAGATTCTGGAAGAAAATGTCTCTGTTTAGTTCAATGTCACTTGAAAGATCTTTGTTTCCACAAGAGACAAGAGGACTTTTCAGCTTAACAGAGTCATCATTTCCTTGTGAGATTTAAATAACATGAGTTTTTAGTTATTCCTTTATTCCCTAAATCCTTTACAGTAGAAGAGAAAATCATGTTTCAACCACTCCTAGTTAAAGAAGGCATGTATTTCAAAAGCTGATCTCTCAGGACAGTTTTACTTCAGTATGGAAATTCTCCATTTTGTCAGTACAGAAAATATTACTTACCGCTGCTCATCTTCCTCTGCTTTATTCTATTTTTCATCAAGCCAGGCTCTCAAATGGAAGTATCTGTACTGGTACCCTCCTGACTAATCCTTGACTTCTTGTTCTTAGAATTCACTACCTCTGCACTTAACTGCGGAGAAGGATATGGCCACAGAAATGTAGGTAGGTTTTATGCATTACCTGTTAAATAAAACAAAAAAGAAACAAAACCTGCAGCAGTCTATGCTGTTAGCCTTCTAAGTCAGTTTCTGTAAGAAAAAAACCCTGCTGTTTTATTGGCTTTGCAAAAGAACATTATTAGCATGCAACAGAACGTCATCATCTTTGCCAAGCAAACAGCTGGAGATATGTATTAAACACTCCTAAGTCTCTTTGATCCCATTTACTCTCCACCTGTCTCTCAAACTAAGCATCCCATCCAGGCAGAAGCACAAATACCACACTGAGTAACACACAACACAAATCTGTGTATTTTAGACACAAAGTCATGCATTACTCTTCTCAGTGTTTGTGTGAAGAGTACAAAACCAGTCAAGTAATGGTATAAGCAAGCAGTCAAACAAAACAGCATTCAGCTTAACAAATCAATGATATTTGCAAGTTTTCTGCAGATTGTTCTCCTTTAGGAGGCTCAGCCATAGAAAAAGCCACATTAAATGCTGTCCAGAAATCCTTGTAAAATCCCAGTGGCAGATGCAAAGATAAAATGTGCATCTGCCTTACCCAGTGTCATCTGCTCTGCAGCGATACCCTGACCCCACCTAGCACTGGGTGCTTGTCCTGGAATTCAACCTTCGCTGAGAGTGTATGCAAATGTCTCAGGGTCATGGGATGAGGAATAGGGACCTTCACCTCTTCAGTGACACCCAAGCCCCAGGATCCTGGCATCCCTGTACCTGACGCACCCATGGCCATGCCTGTAGTGGACAGACACTAGTGAGGAGCCACCAGGTTCATCCATCTCCAAGCCACTCGCTGTCACTACTCTCTGCAATCATGACAAAGCCCCAAGCATTGTCTGGCTTTGGGCCAGCTGTAGGTGCTGAGCATGCGAAGGGGGTAGGTAGTGATGCTACTGAGAAGGAGGAAGGTAACCCCACAAGATTTATTGTCTTTGGCTGGATCTGCAGCTCCTGTTTCATCACTTTCTGCTGAGTCTCAGTGCCACAATCCACCAGAGGGATGGGCAGCATCTCTCTCCTGCTCCACCGGGTTTCATTCCGCCTCTATGACCATCGTCACAAGGCAGGGCTGTGCTGGCACCCATCTCTGCTTACATTTCAGGTACATCAATAGAGCTGGCATAAAAAACACTGTTCCCATGGGAATTTTACACGCGGAAAAATATATGCAGGGTAAGTGTTGATGAAGAATTACCCGAAATAATGTTTGAACTATATTTCAGTCAACACCCATGCTTTATATGTCAGAAGATCACCTTTTGTGTTATGACATAGATCTGTGATAGAAAGCAAATGCTCTTCAAAATTACCTTTTTTATTACTGTTACTTGGCAACATTAATGCTTTCACTGTTGCAAGGTCTTCATTAAAACATCTGCTGTAGAAGGAGTCTTGCTATTCTAACAAGCTTTAACAATTTGCCTAAAGACTGCAGCAGAGAAGTCACATTTTCTTTGTAGGAACCATATGTGTCACACAGCAAAATTAATTGGCATTATGTCTCCAGAATTTTTCTTTCAACTCTAGACTTGTGTCCTG
Source organism: Upupa epops (assembly GCA_013397515.1). NCBI lineage: Eukaryota > Metazoa > Chordata > Aves > Bucerotiformes > Upupidae > Upupa > Upupa epops. Next base: position 6,316 of record VZRI01013110.1, read on the forward strand.
CCTAGGACACGTCCTGTTAGCCTGGGTTTACTTTTCATCGTGCTGGTAATTGTTATAATTTTTCATTTCTGTTTCTGCCTTCCTTACACTTCCTTTTACAAATGTAGGAGGTTAAATGACTGAATGTATTCCCAGTAGACATTCACAGAAAAAGCTGTCAGGACTTACAGCAATCTCTAGATATGGAACAGCTTCTCTTTCCACTACATTGAACTAATCAGTACTGTTCATAGCACCAATACCAGGCTGAAAGGAACCTCAAGGATCATCTGGTCCAACATTCCTTGGCAAAAGCACAGTCTAGATAAGATGGCCCAGCACACTGTCTGTCCAAATCTTACAAGAGTCCAATGTTAGGGTAAAGTGTCCAATGTTTTGTGGATAAAAGCAGAATTATCACCTTCTTGAAGGGCAAAAATGAAAATAAATTGTATTAAACCATGTTGTCATACAAGACTTCTATATTTTTCATTAAAAGCCATACAGGCAATTTTTGGTATGGATGTCCTTAGCTATTAAAGCAGACAGTGCTCAAATATGGCAGGTGTTACTCCCATTCCTCCATCTCCTGCAAGAATACATGCTATGATAAAATAGAAAGTGACTGTCTATCAGGACACTGTCAAGTCCAATGATTATTTGAGAGATGGTTAGAAACATAGATTTCAATCCTGATTTATATGGAAAATCTCAATAGATAGTATGCTAGACCACCATGTCCCTAAGATCCATATCTACACGACTTATAAACAGGGATGGTGATTCAACCACCTCACTGGGCAGCCTGTTCCAGTGCCTGATCAACCCTCCAACAAAGAAGTTTTTCCTAATGCTTAACCTAAACTTTCTCTGGCACAACTTGAAGCCATTTTCCCTTATGCTATCAGTTGTTACTTGTGAGTTTGGAGTATCACAATCCATGTGCATCCCTTTGTACTTGAAGATATATAGACGAAAAGCTTATCATCAAGATTTCTGTAGTTCTTATATATATGAAATGTCCTCATTATTCTGATTGACCATAGATTTCCTTCTATATGGAAGTTTTCAGTATAAAGATCAAAAATGTGTATGTCTGGGGAAACATAATCTCTGGTTTACTTGTCCCTAATTCACTAGCATAATAAAAGAATGTATTTTACCTTGCCTGTCATCTCAGGAAACATAAAAAACCCCAACCAAGTAGAAAGAAGCAAAAAAAACCCCAAAAATCCAAAAAAACTACAAAACCAAAGCCTCCAAAAATAGAAAAAAATATGAAATATTTTTCAACTCCTTTTGTTTGTATTTGCATAGCAGATATAAGCAATAATAGGCAGACACATAAATAGTTGTACCAAATTCTTATAAGCTTCTCCTCAAAGTTCCGTGAACAATTTTCTCCTCTATTGGAATGATCTTAAGGCATGCTGCACTCTCAATAGAGAGCTGGATCTTTTTACTTAGACCCAGCTGTTGTTGTCATTTGACCACTCTCTTTTATGGTATTTTAGAACTGGAAAACATAGTCTCAAGACCTTGTATGTAGACAACTTCCTCGTTAAACTGGTACCAGAAGTGGGCCGCTCTGACAAAATACGCTTTTTTTTCCAAGAGCAAATCTAAAGGAATCTGAGATCATCTAAGGAATCTTTGTAGTCTTCATACAAATAGAAGATAAAACATTTACTAAAGTGTTAAATTTAATGACTCAGTTTGAGTCAACTTTCAAACTACACAAGTTACAGCCAAAAACCTCACAAAATCTTGAAAACCAAACTACATAGCCAGGATCTTTGCTTGTGAAGCCAAAGCAAGACATCTCCTAGCAATCCCTATGGATTTTCACAGAAACCCCTGCCATGCTGGCATGTGCTTCAATTAACTGAACAAGACACTGATCAATATTTTCAGGAGTTAAAGAATATGGATTCTCATATACAAATCCATTCCAAATCAATCTATAGAGAAATTACAGATCTATGACAACATCTGCAGGACTGCCTATTCTCTCTTCCTCTTATTTTGACACAGAAAAGATAATCAAAGGAGTATTTCTAGCCACATGTCAAATTTCTTTACCCACATTATAAAACCAAGTGCTAATTTTAATGTTACTTTGCATTTTCCTTTTATCCCTCAGATCACAATACATCCTTATCAGCAAAGAGATGAAGATAAAAGAAAACAGAGTATCTTTGGCTTTTAATGCTTAAACTGTAGAGTGCTTCATTATTTTCAAAATCATTTTACCATAATCAGGTAGGTTCTCACAAATGTATGAAGTTTTCATGGTTTGAGTTATTTGGGTATCAACTTTTTATGCTTTTCTGACCAAAAATGATATAAAATGAATCCACTTGGTGGTGTAGTGATGACAGGTCTTGACACACATACTTAATTTTGAACAACATTTTGAATAGCTACTTTTTTCAGGAATTACAGTTAATTTTTCTTATTAATGTTTCTGGCATATCTCTTCCTATCACTGCAATGCTTATTAGTAGTTAACATGCTGTTTTCCCAAAACCTGTAAGAAGATCTCTTGTAGGCATTAGAATAAGTATTTCCTGTGCTGGCAGTCTTGCAGAAATTGCCTTTTTGGCTTCTATAGTCTATTTCTCATCTTTTATAGCAATAAAATGAAAATTTAATCAGAACTTAAAATTTAATCAGAATGTCAAGATTTAAAACAAGGCTGGCTAGAACTTGATTGAATTCATTGATCTCGACTTGAAGTCTCATTACTAAGCAACAGAAAACCATTCCTTTGACAATTACAGGATTTGTGAGGTTTTTGCTTTAAAAAAAGGCAACTCTGCCTAATTATGTTAAAACTCCTTTGTTGTGGCAAGTAATAAGAATTATATTGAGCCTTTTACTTGTCTCGTAGATGAAGGTGTCTTTGATCATTTAAGTATCATGAATTCCCATGGCAATATTTTAATAGTCTTTCTCCCATCCCAAAGTACAAACAGCTGCTATAGGGAAAAAAGAATCATGTTTTAGATTGAGAAGACCATTAGACCCTGGTTTTTGAAAACAGCTTCATTCAGAAATGAATACAGAAAAAGCATAATTAAACTATCTGTGACATGAGTTAGGGGGAATCTACTTCTACAAAAGAAATACAATCATTCAGTAAATTATAATATCATCAAAACAGCTTTCCATAGGTAAGACCATGCTTAATAATACACTGATGGTTGTAAAAACCTAAGACACTACCTTACTAAGAAGTAAAATTTCAGTTTTTAATTAAAACCACAAGTAACAATACAAGGTAAGACAGGAAAGTAATACCTCAGTCTCTCGCCTTTTCTGACTGCTCTTGTAGAAATGGAAAGATATCCTGGTTTGCCTATAGATCATACAATGGGAATCACCTGATATATATTGATATGTCAAAAGATTAACTGCCTAAATCCAAGCCAGTTACATAGATTCATTGAATCACAGAATTACAGAATATCTCAAGTGGGAAGGAGACCATAAGGATGACCAAATCTAATCCCTGCTTCTTGTTGGACTACCAAAACTAAACCATATGAGTAAGAGTGTTGTCCAGATGCTCCTAGCACTCTGAAAGACTTAGTGTCATGAGATGGGGAGCCTGTTCCAGTGACAGATCACCTCTCAGTTACTCTCTAAATAGTTCATGGAGAAAACCAGGCATCAAAAGAAGATGAATCATCACCTCTTCCATTTTTGTTTTTTACTTTTTGTTTTGCTCAACTCTCACATTTAACGTGGCTTAATCACAGCTCTCCATCCCTATTGACATGACAACAGGCACTTTCAGAATCATCTGAAAAGATAAAATCTCAAACTCTACTTCCTTGCACTAAAGGTACAGCAGCTACTCTTTTGGGCAGCTGAAGTCAGGAAAGATGACATTCATTCATTATGCCAGTGTCCTGATTTGTGATGATAATACAAGGATGTGTTTAATTCAAATCTTGCATAGCCTTAACTCTCTTTAGGAGCCATATGACCAGGATTCAGAATCCCATCTTCTTATATAACACACGGAGGCAACAAATGCACACAAAAAGCCATTCATGTAATGAATGCCGATGTGCAGATGTGTGTAAAAAGGTGAAAAACTTCTTTTTCTACGTTTTATATTGCTTCTTTCTGAAAGAAGGCTTCATTTTTTACTGTGTATGATGCACTAGTTAAAAGCTGCAAGGACCATGGACAAAATCTGAAACCACTGCCAGACTAGCTAAAATTGTCAAAGAATATAGGAGAAAGAGCTTTAACATTCACAAATTTTCTTCAAAGTGGGCTCTTTGTTTTTATTATCTAGTAAAATAAGAAAGACCCACATCTCTGTTAAGGCAAGTTAGTCCTTAAAAAGAAGTGTAAGTATTTTTGCAAAGAAGTCACATGAGTATTTATAGCCATAACAGACAGTACGCTCGTTTTCCAATTACCATGTAGGTAGAACAGCAATTCGTATTGAATTTCTGAATGAACATCCACACCTTGCAATTTCTCTAGTTTCTGTATGGTTAATAGAACACCTGGTGGAAAATTGCTCATTGAAGATAATTTATCACCAGTTCCATTGAAAGCTGTTCTGTTTCATCCTAGTCTATCAATTTATTCATCTGGCGTATTCAGATCTGTTTCCTCCATATACATATGTTCATAGTAAAAAGGAAGAAACTCTGTTGCCAGGGTTCTGTTCATCAATAGTTGAGTGCTTGGAAGCATGCAGCTTTTAGTAATTATATTTCTACATGGAATCAAACCAGCTCTTTTCTTATCTCTTTAGGAAAGTAAAAATTCCTACCATATTTTTAGCATGTAGATCAGATAAAGCCCAATATACTTGAAGGCTGTAAAATTCTCTTTGTTAGTAAAAGACTAAAAGCTGACAAGTCTGTGCCGTAAATAATAAAGTGGATGCTACTCATGACCCTTTGCAGCTAAAGAAAAGAAAAAAACCCCACTTCTTCTTTTCCATATGGCATGTAATGAAGTACCAAATATCTTTAAAATATATGAAAAGATTAAGTAGTCCTCTTAAGTAATGAACTCTATCCAAATAACATTATTTTCTTCCAATACAGTAATTATTACAACTTGCTTTGTGCAGATAATTTTAATTTTTCCTTGTTGGTCTTGAATAATGAAAATCTGAATATGTTCCAAGGCAATTAATTACATTAGCCACTTGCTTCTGTCCCTTAATTGGACGGCAATTCAATCATTCCTTCAAGTGCAAATTCTGGATTAGGATTTGTGAAACACTGCTTATTTGCATGAATAACATTAACTTTCTGTGAATGTCTCTTCAAACAAAACTCTGTGGGCTCAGATGTCACCCAAAAATGAGCATAAGAAGAAGCTTGCATAAGAAGAAGCTTGCATAAGCAGCTTTTAACTTGGGCTGGTAGCATGTCACATGGGGTTGATCAACCAGTGCTCAACATTGAGCCACACACGGTTCAACATGGGATTAAATAATTGGTACAATGGATAAGATGGGTGTGCCATGAGAGCGAGCAGTCTTATAGACAGACCTGGACAGGTTGGATGACTGGAGTAGCAAGAACTGTTTGAAGTAACAAAAATAAGTGCAAGGTCTTGCACCTGGGACAACATAATCAGAGTCCAGTACAGGCTAGATTCCATGTGGCTGGTGGTGGCCTTGCTTAAGGAATCATGGTAATACTGATGAACATGAGTGAGCTGCGTGCCTCTGCAGCAAGAAAAGCAAATCAGATCCTGTTCTGCATCTTCTTACTTGTCAGACCCATCTCTGCGCCTGGGAGGACCATGGAACAGGTCCTCATAGGAGTTCTGCTTATGCACATGGGGATCAGGGAGGTGATTTGACACATGGCATCACAGTCCTGCCTGAGCAATCCAGTTACCCTCTATGATGGAACGACTACATCAACAAGGGAAGAGCTATGGATGTCATCTATCCTAACTTATGTAAAGCCTTTAACATGGTCCACTACAACATCTCTCTCTCTAAATTAGAGAGATGGATTCATGGATAGATAGTTCAGTGGATAACAAACTGGTTGGACCATCATATCCAGAGGATAGTGGTCAGTGGCTCGATGTCCACATGGAGATTGGCAACAAGTAGTGGCTTTCAGAGGTCTGTACTGAGTGGGACTAGTGCTGTCTAATATCTTAATCAATGGCATAGACAGTGGAATCTAGTGTATCATCTATAAATTTGGGATTACAGAATCACAAAATCATTAAAGTTGGAAAGAAAGAGATCATCAAGTCCAGTCTTCAGCCCAACACCTCCATGACCATGAGACCATGTCCCAGAGTGCCACTTGGATGAAACCAAGCTGAGCCATGTGGATGACAAGCCTAAGGGACAAGATGCCACACCTAGTTACTGAAAACGTTGGAGAAGTGGAATATAAACCTTTTGAAGTTCAACAGCGCCAAGTAAGGCAATGTCCTGGGCACAGGTTGCAGAAGTCCCTAGTATCAATACAGGATGGGAAATTAAGAGGTTGAGAGCAACCCTGAAGAGAGTCTTGAGGATACTGGTAAATGAAAACCTGGACACCAGCCAGCAATATGTGTCCACAGCCCTGAAGGCCAGCTGCATCCTAGACTGCATCAAAAGCAGTGTGGCCACAAGGTTGAGGGAGGTGATTCTGCCCCACTACTCTGCTCTGGCATGACCTCATCTGCAATACAACATTCAGCTCTAAGTGTTAGTGGACATCAGAATCTTTGGAAATGAGTAAGAGCAAAATCCAGTTCTATCCATGGGTCCATAAAGGATAGCTACTCTTAAATACACAATGGATAAATGGATAATTCAGTAATACAATACCAGACAGTGATTTTCAGATCTTTCTGACATGAATGCTGGTCTTATAAATCTGAGAAAAGATTCCATATGAATATATTAGGAGTTAATTCGGTCCCTTTTGGATTGCTTCGCACTAAGCTAATTGTATTGTACTATTGACACATTAAGATGTGGAGTAAAAGGAGGGTGTAATGGGATGTTTGTCTTTCCCAGAATGAAGGACCAAAAATCACCACCAGTAGTAGATTATACATGAGAACAGAAAGCTGAATAATTTGGTCCATTACTGGAGGAAAGCAGTCTGGTAGTGATGTGCATTCATTAAGTGCATTCAAACCAACATTAATACATTCCAAAGTGATTAGAGACATCTCACCTTAGAGCTCTCTTAACCAGTCATGTGAATCCTATTTATGTCTGGCTTACAGATATTAAAAGTCATCACAAAACCTTGTTTAGTTCAAGTCGCATGTCTGACTCTGTGCTCCAAGCTGCCAAGTGTGAGCGGTGCCTTACATTAACATTGCAAAACTAAAATCTCAAGGTAATAGGAATTCATCTAGTGGTCACAGGTCAGATCCTGATTTCACTAGTTGAACACCTCTTCTGACATTATGTACAGATACAGAGATTAATTTAAATGTTCCTGTTTATTTGAAAAAAGTATGCTGGAGATCAGAAGATGAGTGTATCAGAAATGTATAACAATTTTCTTGAAAAAATACACTAAACATTACATTAAAAAAACCTTCCCTGTCTAAAGAGAATGCACTATGTTCACACTATGACTAACTGGTGCTGAGCAGTACAGTACAAGCAGGTACTTATAAAAAGTCTGCACTGGACAGATCCATCTTCATTTCTCTATCATCCTGTGCTATTTTTGTACCCTATTCCTGATTAATGATCTGCATTAAAGACGTAGTACCATCCCAGTATGGTAGCAAATTGTAATAAGGAGATATCTGTGAGGGGGTCTAGCAACACACAAGTTTTAGGTTCCTATAGCACCCATCACTGTGGAAACAAGGAGAAGGCACAAGCATCTGCAGAGCAAGAGTGCAACTAAGAGACCAGAGCATGTGCTTATTTCTTCAAAGATGTTAGGCTTATCACCTAATCCTCCATGCTTCTGGCATCTGTCTATAAAACTGCTTCAGTACTTCTCACAAGTGTGTTGTGAGGAAAAACCCATTTGGAGTTTACAAATCTTGGTGTATTATGGCAATGAGCGCACAGAAAAGCCTACAAAGTAATGAGCAAGAACTGTTTCTCCTGATGCAATTATGTGCTCTTGCCTATAGTAGCTGTCAAATATAGTTAGCATTATTAAGGTGCTCTCTGTTGTAATATCACACAGAAACGAGACCTAATGAAATTCATAGAAAAGAAATAATGTTCTTTTTCACAGCAGCTGCTCAACCAGAAACTCAGGTAAAGTGAACTAATGAACCTTTCTGGTTTTATTTCTGAAATTAAAACAGTAAAATGTTGCAAATCACTACCTCCTACCCCACTGCATTTCTCATTCGCTCACAGCAACATTTCTCCTTACTGAACACAGTGTTGATTCTTGTAGTTAAGTAAGGAAAATAAAGCGGCTAGTTTACTACTACTACTAATTAACTGTGCATAAGCTATTTATGAGCAAAGGATGAATAAATGCAACTATTTCAAATTTCTTTGTGCTTCTCTGGCATGACCACTATGAAAATCCAGAACTGTTTGGTTATCTGTTCCTATTGAGTACAATTACATTAAAAATTAGATTTTTGCAAAAGCAACAGGCTGCCATCCTCTCTCTGTCTTCTGCAGTATTTTGCATATGTAAATTAATCTGTCCCTACATATGCTAGATGTGCGGGTCTACCTTGAACCTTTATATCAACTGTTGTGCTTGTCATTTAGGGAGGATTAGTTGTCATGGATTGAGACACAGAAGCCTGTCTCCATCTCATGCAACTATGGAAAAATTACAATTAGCTGGATGCCCCAGTTCTGTCAAAGGACAATTCTTTCTTGTGTAGGTTGTTTGAATTTGAATTCTCTTTAATGCCAAGATTAGGTGATGAGACATTCAGGAAAATGGTTTATAATTAAAAAAAAAATATTCAAAAAAGCTTCTATCAGATGACAATTAGAATGATGCCTCTGTGATGGCAGCCCCAGTAGCCTACCAAACAGGCCAACAAGACAACGTGTTCTTAGAAAATGGCAACAGAAAACCTTTGTTTCAGGGAATTCCTGCATCTGCTTTCAAGTTTATTTTTAAAATAACTGCCTCTGGCATCCATCCCACATTAATTAAGGATTTGTTGCTCCTGAAAACTGTCACGCTTTAATTCACAGGGAAACTTCCTCTTCCGAGCCTCCTTGCCAGATCGAATTCCTCCTCCTAAATCCATTTTGATAGCAATAAAGATACTTCTGGTTTTCTTCTGAAAAACAATGTACTGACTACCTTTGACATTAGTTCTGTTTCCTAAGAATTAAAGACCAATCAGTAGTTGTTTTTTGAGTGCTTCATTGGTGTTGCAAATTTGAGTAGATCACTACGTTGCTTATAGTAATCTGAAAAGGCTATGCTTCGGTTTATTAGTATTTGCATTATTCTTGTGTTTAGGAAACACCAATTGCTCATCAATCCTTTATTTAAAATGCTATTATAAATAGTAAGCATCAGAAACATGAAGAAGTGTTAACCAGGTAAGTGACTGGAGGGTTTTGTGCCTTCAAAAGGCAGAGGTTCTTTCCAGTCAGTGGCAAGTAAGACTCTTTTTCTGGTCATTCATTATCCTAGTGGTCTAAGAAGTACAGAAATCCCAATCAAAGAGAAACTTGGGTTGGGTTATCTTAACTTGGCATCCCTGAGATCTCTGTTTCCCTGGGACCTAACTATTTTGAGAATGAGAGTTTGCCTGAGCTCAATGCTCCATTTCAGCTGATGTTGAACCCATTTCTGGTGCCTTTCTTTACAGTGCGTGGGATGTTATGGAGTCAGCTTTGCATTACTGCTGTATTCCAAAGGGTCAGTGCTGCAGCATGTGGTGACAATTTCTCAGTGAATCCCTAGCATTAGTGTGGCCTCAGCCGCATTAACTAATCCATGATTCGCTTTTAGTTTAGTAATTTCAAATCTTTTTAAATCAGTGGGGAAACTTATGCTTAATTCTGTAGCAGTAGAATTAAGCTCTATACCTCACCTAATACGAGACATAAAAACAAGAAGACATGGTGTGTAACCAAATACATCACACTAGGAATTAAACCAGTCCTGTATATATATAACAGTATGTGCATCTGTGCCACCCTGCTCCTGCAGGAAGAGATTAAAATCAGTGCAGCTAGCACTCAATGAGATGTTTCCAATTTAGAAATACAGCTATTTTTCAAGTCACATTTGCCACACAGTATGCTGAAGTGAATGATCTGAACTAAAGCCATGCTATTATTAAGGAATTGGAGGATAGGTACAATGTGCCAGGAATGGTACAAACCTGTGCATAATGAAACCTCACTTTCTTTCCTGACCTGCTGGGTCATCTCAGCTGAAGCATCTCATTACAGCTCTCCATAAATGGTTTTCCACCTTACCTGCAAAGATATGTAGGCTCTTAAGAACTTGCTGTGCCTTCAAGAGCAAGACATGAGCATAGTTCACTTTTCTCTGAGGCCTCTAAAAGCCATAGTACAAATGTGTAATAATGATCTGGAGCACATTAGAAATATAGGACAGTGGTTGATTTAGTTTTAGTAACTGTTTAATTGGTAGGTGCATACCTTTTAAGTTCAAATGAGGTGATTTTATGATTTATCATGTTAAAAGATTGTTATGCTGGGACCTGGTCTTGTTCAGACAAATGTTGAACTGACTCCTGGTTTGATGTATCATAGACTTGTTAGGGATCAGAAGGGACCTTGAAAGATCATCCAGTCCAATCCCCCCTCCACAGTAGGATCACCTAGCACAGGAACAGATCCAGGTGGGTCTTGAAACACCTCCAGAGGAGGAGACACCATGACCCCCCTGGGCAGCTCTGTTACCCATGCTGTGAAGAAGTTTCTTCTGATATTTATATGGAACCTCCTATGTTCCAGCTTGCACCCATTTCCCCCTGTCCTAGATGATCTTGAGAAGAGCCTGATTCCATCCTTCTGACGCCCACCCCTCACATATTTATAGACATGTCTCGGTTTGGGAAGACAGTTACCAGTTAGGGAAAGCTGGAGTCTCCCTCGGAATGGAGACTGTCAACCTCTTCCCTCCAGAATATTAAAATTTTCAATTTAAGGGCTTTCAGGCAAAAGATTTGGGAAAAGGAACAACAATTCTTTACTAAGAACACTAAAAACACCAATAGTACACACAAACAACCAAACCAAAGAAGGTCCTAGGGACCCCGACAGAGTCAACCTGACACCCTGTTAGTCAGGGTGGTGGCTGCAGTCCTCCCGGAGCGATGGATGTGGCTCTGTCAAAACAGTGATGCTGCAGAAAAAGGGGCCCGCTCCTCCTCGGAAGGTTCAGTGGTAGCTGTGTAGCTCTTTTCCTGTCGATGCTGTCGGCTCCCGGCACTCCTGGGGGACCGGGGTGGGGGGGAACCTCGCGGTTTGGGTTTGCCCAGGGGACCTCGAAACCGGGCCAGGCAGAGGCAGGCAGCTTGGAGCAAGGGTAGCTATATAGCTCTTTTCCTCAGCAAAATCCAGTAGAGAGAGCCCGTAGTGTTCCTGAGTCCCATTTTATGCAGGTGGGAACGGTCAGCTCCCCCCACTGGGTGAAGGGTCTCACAATGGGATGATATGAGCCTTAACGGTCCATCAGCAGAAGATAGTTAAGAAACATTGCCCCACCTGGTTTTAACAATTGGGCCAGTAGAAGGCATTCACTCCCCCTTCCCCCTGGAGTTACAAGAGACAAAACCACATAGCTTCTCAACTGCTTTCAACAGATGAAAATAGAATACAAATTTTATATTCCATAACCCAAGACAAGACATTAATATCCTTTCCTGGCATTAGAATAAATAATAATTACAATGTTTTTTTTAAATCGCTGAAACTCATGCTAACTGTGCAAAATCAACCTGCAGTGAACTCATTAGTTCAGTTGCATTTTTTGAAGAAAAAGGTTGAAACAGAATAGCCTCAACCAAGAAACTGAAAATAAGAATAATTATCTTCTGAGTAAGTTATCTTCAAGAATAACATGACGAAAAGTTTGTAAGAAAGAGATCAGGTCTGGAACTGACAGTACTGTTTAAATAGGGAGAGATCTGGGTTTATATTGGAACCTTAATATGTCATTCAAAATCAAAGCAACAGGGAGAGATCTGGGTTTATACTCAGACTCATCATCATTCAAAATCTAAGCAATGTGGGGTATGATGCAGAGTTTGGAATAGTATGTTGACTACAAGGCAGTCTCTTATTTTAAGGGTTGTGCTGGCTGCTTGATAAGAAAGTTTGACCTCCACCTTTGAGAGAGGAGTGTCCTGCATCCTTTGTTTTACTAGCAGATGTTTTGACATCTCCCAGAGTGCAGAGTTATCACTGGAGTTTTATGTTACAATGAACTTCTTAAACTCCAGATTTATGTTTTCTTCCATACTCTGAATATTACTGCTTCAAAACCCATTTTGATTTCAAAATTGGTTTGCATAAGATTGGGAAGATGAAGGCCAATTAGTTTTACTTAGTCAAGCTTGAATTATTCTGAGGCAGTTTAACAAAGGCTGTTTAAGCAGAAGCAATATCCCAGTTTTACAGAGGAGCAGCACAGAAAAGTTGCCCTGGACTGTTGGTGTTTAGAGCCCTGCTTGCTAATTATTAACATCTTCCATGGGACATTCAGCCAGTACCACAGTGACACCCAGCCAGGAAAAGTCCTTTCCCCTTCTCCCATCATGAGTCTTTGAGTGATTCCTAATTAGCACCCTGGAAAGGCATTGGGCTGTTTTAAATCCAGGGTCACGGGAAATTCTGCTAACGGAGAAAATCACACGGCTGCTTTGGAACTTTTCCTCAGCAGGACCAAGCTGGGCAAAAGCCTAGGGAGATGGCAGCCCTTGCTGGCCTGGGACTCTTGGCAAGCCTTGGAGCCCTGCTACTGCTGCCACCACCACCACCACACTCCCCACACCACACCCCCCACCCAGTAACCCAAGCAGCCTGCTGGTAGCCCCAGCAATGTGGTAGTGTTGTAGTGTTTCTGGCTGGCAGCCTGTGCTGCTAAGGGTTTCCATGGCTACCTCCTTCATGGCCACCCACTCCATGGCCAGGTACCTGCAGGTTTTGTGTGACAAAAGCTCAGCAGCATGGGCAGGGGAGACAGTTCCCTGTGACCCTGACTGCTATCCCATCTCTGTGTGATGTTCTTCCTCCCACCTGTGCCCATGCCACTGCATGCATGAAGTTACCATACTTTCTCTTCTTTTTATTTTAAATTTTACAAGTTTCTAAAATTTTGGCTTAAGAAAACAACAACTTAGTTTTTCTAGCATTCCCAGCCATGGTCCCTGGAGCACAAAAAGTTAAGAGAAACACCCAAGCAGGAAAACAAGCCCAAAGAAGACTATTTCCTTTTTAGCAGCTGAATCAAACTCTCTAGAGATGAGCTTCTGTTTGCTCCCATGGACAGCCTTTGCTGTCTGCATGGTGAGAGGCCATAACCTGAAGGGCACTGTGCCCACAGCTTTGCCACTCCAAGCTCCAGCAGCCCTGGATCCTGACCAGCAGCTTTCACTGAGGGGCAGGGACATGGCAAGGGTTTGCCAGGGTGAGTAGCTGCTGCATGCCCACAGTTGAGAGGACATGTGGATAACTATTCAGAGGCAGACTGAAAGGCTTTCACTCTCTCCTTACTTTCAGGGATAATACATAATGCATCAAAAGGTGGAACCAGACTTCACCTCTATTAATCCCTTAGGGGATGGGAAAACAGAGATTACTTTTGAATAGGAAATTATGACAACAGCCTTTGGAGGAGTGAATGTACCCTGAGCAAAGACAAAAAAAAAAAGGAAAACCTTTTTTCTGTCACTCCAAGAGCCTCATTACAAGAAGGTTTCAATCTAGTTGCCACTGTTCACAAAATTACAGTTTTCAGTGGAATACATTTCTTTCTCAAAGATTTCTATGGTGAAATCATCTCTGTTTTCTACATTTCCCTTTCATACAGGGAAAGAAACTACTCCATGCAGTTTTTCCAGTCAGCAGTACTCTTCCTATAACACTTACTATGTAAGTGCATGCTGAGACCCATGACAAATAACCTGTTCATTCTAACTCTCATCAAACTTATTCCCTCCTTCCTAAGTGTGTGTGGCCCCAGGCTTTATAACTGCTCTTTGTGGACAAGTAATCTGTGCAATGCTGCTTGCAGGTTCTCAGGTTGTATGGGAAATCTGCTGCCACAAGGTGAACCAAATGATAAGATAATGGACACTGAAGTATATTTTCTGTTGTCATTGCTATGATTACTGGAGTGCTCACAGGAGTGCTGCATTACAAGCAAGCAGTAATTCCTCTGAGAAATTCAAACTTAAACCTCCACCTGTATAGAAGCTTTCATTCTAGGAACTCAGTCCTTCATGCAATCACATGAATTGACGCATAAATAAAGAAGTTCAGAGAAGTGATCTTCCCCCTGTACTTGGACTAGTGTGACATTGAGTCTTGAGTTCAGTTTTGAGGATCTCATACAAGAAGCACATTGAGATGCTGGAGCGTGTCCAAATAGGAGCAATGAAGAAAATGAAGCACAAGCATTATGAGACACGGCTGAGGGAACTGGGCTTGTTTAGCCAGAAGAAATTGAAGTTGAGTGGAGACCTTAATTGCTCTTTAAAATTACGAGAAAGGAGGTTGTAGAGAGGTGGGGGTCAGCTTCATCTCTGTAATGGGTTAGAGAGAGGGCCTAAGTCGGTTTGGATTGGTGCTTGTAATTAGCACAGCAACCAGCTTTCTCCAAGGATTCAACCGGAAATGAAGCAACTTTGCTAGAAAAAAAAGAATGTATTGAACCCATCACCAATATGAAAAGGAAAAACCTCCAAATAAGTAAAAGAATCAAAAAGGTAAAACAGAAACTGTATCACAATGCCTTTACACACACTCAGAGAGAAATAGAAAACAGCTAACACATCGGGTTTTGGCCTTAGATGAGAGCTCTGGGGCAAGAGTGGTATACACTACCAACACTCATAACCACAAAGCNTTCATCTCTGTAATGGTTTAGAGAGAGGGCCTAAGTCGGTTTGGGTTGGTGCTTGTAATTAGCACAGCAACCAGCTTTCTCCAAGGATTCAACCGGAAATGAAGCAACTTTGCTAGAAAAAAAAGAATGTATTGAACCCATCACCAATATGAAAAGGAAAAACCTCCAAATAAGTAAAAGAATCAAAAAGGTAAAACAGAAACTGTATCACAATGCCTTTACACACACTCAGAGAGAAATAGAAAACAGCTAACACATCGGGTTTTGGCCTTAGATGAGAGCTCTGGGGCAAGAGTGGTATACACTACCAACACTCATAACCACAAAGCCACCACACAAACACACTTGCACCCCCCTTTCCAAACTGTAATGATCTCCCAAATCACTAAGCAATAGGACAAGAGGAAACAGCCTCAAGTTGTGCCAGGGGAGATTTAGATTGGACATCTGGGAAAACTTTTTTTCAGTGAAAGAGTGGTCAGGTATTAGAATAGGCTGCCCAGGGAGGTGGTGGAGTCACTGTCCCTAGACGTGTTCAAAAAAAGCTTGTAGATCTGGCACATGGAAACATGGCTTAATGAGCATGGTTAGTGTTGGGTTGATGGTTGGACTTGATAATCTTGGAGGTCTCTCCCAGTCTTAATGATCCCAATGCACCGACAAAGAAATTGAGCCACAGAGAACAGAAGCCTCTTTCACAAACACTAAAAGGTCTCTGCAGGGCTGCCTTCAGGAAGCTTGGGTCCAGGATGGTAGGTGCACGGTGCAACTTGCACTTGCAGTTCTTTTCTCCTGAAGGAAAGCCTTTCTATGCAGTGCACTCAAGGTCATAGGGCAAGCCAACCACCTTTAAAGTGCCAGAACTGTAAGATTTTTATTTGATTCATGAGGAGGGCACAGAAGCCTTTGCTAACTACACCTACACAAAGACAGGAGCATGGGTCACTAGAACTGGAACTTAGATTTCAGTTACTGACTGCTTGTTCCAAATCTGCTTCTCTGCACTAAACACTCCATGTATTCTCTCTGGGCCAGTAATATGTGAATACTCTGAAGATGGGGCTGGAATTTGCAACAACCTGGATCTCTACAGTGTAAAACTGACACTTTCCAAAGCAGTTGTACATTTTCCATGAATTTGCCTCACTTTTACCACCACAACCAGCGAAATCTGGGAGTTTTCACTTGGGAGACTTGTTCCAAAAAGAACTTATTATCAAAGCTCTCTGAACAAGTTTCACAAGTTTAAGTTATAAATAATATTCCTTGCTATGATCTTTACAACTAAAAAGGAAGAACATCTATAAACTTTCTCTGAAAGAAAGCACAGTGTGTCTCTGCAAGCTGCTTCTGAACAGAAGAGCACACAGCAACTTCCAGCCTTGTGAGAATATGAAAGTGAAGGTCAAGGGTACTAAAAGTCCTGGTTAAGAAACACACAGGGTTCATGCAGTGACTCATTCTATATCTTCTGAACACAGCTTAAAAGTGAGCTACTGGGACACTGTGTCCACCTCTCAATCATCACAGGAAACTGTGACACCATGACATTTTTTCATGTAAAGTTCAGTCTTAGAATTTGTTCAGTGTTTTGCCTGCATGACTCTTAAAGACTGCAGGGCTCCTCTGATGCCAGACTGCTCTGACTGTTAAAAATAGTCTTATAATTTCCTGCAGTTAATACTGTCATGCTCTTTAGCCAACATTACCTTTGTCTCGAGTATCTCTCCTCTATCCCATCAGGTGTATAGAAAAAAATTATATCTTGGTGCAGTTCAGAAGGAAGTTACTTCTCTCCACTTCTTCTCCTATTGTTTCTCCAGTAGTGAGTACAGATCAAATATAAAAAGTCATGGTCTCATCAAGCATTCCGTCTTCTCTCCCCTTATAATCGTAGACTCATCCAAAACTGTTGTGGCATGCACTAGGCAAAAGCACACTCCATTCAGAAACCTATGCAACTTCCCCAGGGGAGTGACAGCCGTGCTAGGTTCGTTACCCCACAGAACAAATGTTTACTGGCAAAACAAGGAAAAAGGGACAACATCTGACAACTAAATGGATGATCACAACTATGGATGATCACACAGCAGTTCCCAAGCACTCATGTGTAAAGATGAGTCTTCTTTCTTGAGGCATTATTCTTTACCAATACAGATAGGATTTTAATTTTCTACAAGATTTGCAGATGGTACTTTCCTCTATCATGTCTACTTCAGTCTTTACAACCATTCTGTATCTGGAACAGAGCATCACTGCTAAATCCAGAGCAATGAGGTCATTTGCTGCTTACTGCTGATTGCAGCCAAATTTCTCTTTGAATAGAAGAGAGAAGGCTCTGCTAAAAAGCAGAGTACAGCCCACTTAATGCATGGATGTGTGGGACTGCAGTAGTGTGTATGAGTCATCATCTACAGAAAAGTATCACAGTATCTTACTCTTAAGAGAAAGTTAACAGCACCTGCCTTTCAGCTCTTCTGCTTGGAAAATGTGAGCCTGTGTTCTGACAAACAGGTTCATTATTTGAACTAATAGACAAAGTTGCCACAGCTCATGTGATATTTTATACCTGATAAGGGCAAACAGAAAGTTAAAATATTATTAAAAATGCTTTGTAAGTGGCTGAACAAAAAATAAAGATTATGCTCTTTTGGAATCCATGTAGTAGTCTTTCTTTTAGAATTTTGCTTCAAAGAGAATTCAGTACTTATAAAAGAGAGAGGTTGACAGCCAAGGAAAGATTCTTTTCATTCACAGACCAGGTACATTGGGAGCATCTGGTTTATTCTGAGCTTTTGAAGATGAGCACCCACTTTGAAGTTTGTCTTTTCTGTCAATGAAGGCATCAGCTTTTCATTTCTGTTAGCAGAAGCGATGAGGTACTTCGAAGATTTATTTTTCTGACATTATTAGCAGCCCTTTAAATCTCCATATTCATCTAAGAGATAAAAATATGACATAGAGGAAATTTAATTTAAATATGTGAAAAGCCTTTTATACCGGAAGGTGTTTAAGCACTGTAAGTGGCTGCCTCAAGAAGCCTTGTAGGTATTCAAAATACTGGACACAACCCTGAACAACCTGCTGGAGATGGCCTTGCTTAAACCAGGCGGGTTGGACTACACAGTCTCCAGAGACTACTTTCAACCACCCCTCTTCTGTGATTCTGTGAATGATATTGGTTTAGTGTCTCACAGTAGTTCCCAGTGTGATGTTTTTGCTAGTGTAAATGTGCCTGAACACAAAAGATATAAAATACCAGGAATGAGTAGGGAGACATGTAGGACACTGATGAACTAAGTGCCTCAACTCAGCCCTGTTCTGAATCTCCATGGCAAAACCAATGTTCAAAGCCTAGAGAGAATCAAAAGGGTTGCAGAAGAAGATTAGTGGTTACCTAAAAAAAACCCCAAACATATTTCATAACCAGAATTGTTTCTGCTTCTTTTACTGACAAGATGGCTTGCTCACAGTCTTACAAGTTATGCAGCAAAGTTTTCCAGTAGTGGAGAGCTTTGTAATGTTAAAAAAAGAAAGGAGGATTAAATAGCTGGCTCAAAAACAACAAACTAGAAATAAGGTGTACTTTTTAACAAAAAGCATGACTTGACATTTGAATAACTTAAAACTTAGGAGCCTGTGTAATGCACAAGGTGATAATTTCTGATCTTAAAATACAGCTTGTCCAGCAACATACACTTGACACTGAAAAGGTCTGGACAGTTTCTTGGCATGTCTACCCATATGGTTGAGAATCATGGCCCTGTGTCAGTGGAAAATCTGTATTGCAGAAGTCAGTTAGAAGTTTTGCAAGGTAGACAGCAGCTATATAGTATTTAGAGTACAGACAGTAGTGTATAGACATACTTTGTCCCTTTAAAATACTGAAACTCTCAAGGTACTGCAGGCTCAGAGCACTGCATGCCTGACTGCATGTGTGATCACATTACACAATGCTCCATTTCAAAAGCTGTGACTGTTACTATAGTTTGTATTTGCTTTGTGTTATAACTTAAACACAAAATTAGTCCAAGAGTATGACAGGGTGTTGATTGGTCTGTGGAGGAGAAAAATGGGATGACCAGTAAGTCTAAGACATGAATAAAAGTGGAAGGAGTAATTCAGTGTATAGGGACACAAATTTAATGACATATCAGGGTCACTCAAATTCTCTTGATAAGATCAGAGCAGGAAATGAATGCAAGGCTTATGCCTACACAAAGAAGCCATTATTTGCAGAGATACAAGTATTACGCAAAGTGAGCAGGCGAAGTTTGCCTCCCACATTTCTTTCATTACTCATACCTAACACCTGCTAGTTAAGTGATGTCCATTTTTCATACTGCCTGGCTCCAGTTCCACTGAACATTAATGTCAGTAAAACAATCGTGCATTTCATGGCACCTAGCACAGGTACCTAGCATACCAAAGTCACACAACCTGAAGTCAGAGGTACTTAATGAGTTTTAAAGCAGGATGTACCCTGTTCTCAATACCGGATGGGAGATGAAGTTGCCATCAAATTAGGGGGAAAAGAAAGCAGCTACCTACACTCAGAACCAATGTGTTACAATGTAGGGCTCAAATAGCACTGTGCACTGAAAACAAACAAACCTTCAAACAAGCAGAGTGGCAATTTTCCAGGTCAGGATGTAAGTAGGACAGCAGATTCGATTAGCACTACACTTCCTCGTGGAATAGTTATTGTAAATGTAATCTTACCTGTAAAACATCAAGTATAGCACCTGAAGACACCTTTGCACTGAAATGACCCTTGACAGAGCCATGACTCAGAGGATGGCTGTTAATAATCACCACCAGTGTCTGTAACAGATTAATATTCTCATAATTACCTGCACAGTTATTGCACCAACTTTCAAGAGCTTGGCAGACTGCATTATGACTACGTAAGGCTTTGGTCTGAAGACCTAAAACTCTAAATCAACACTGCTTTGATGACTTCAGGGAGGCTGCAGTGATTTACATTGCCTGAGAGTATAAATCCATCAATCTAAAGGGTCAGAAAATGAATTGATTGCTGTATTTTACTATATGGTATGGCATCATGCACTATATAGCAGAAAAGAAGATGCAAAAAAAGGGTCCTACACACATCTGCTGAATAGAAAAAAATTGGAGGATTACCGTATAACCTTTGCTTTCCAGTGTGGCCAAACAAAATGTTCTTAGACACATTTATTTTGCAGTCTCTAACCATACTGACAAGACCCTGATGAATGAGAATTGCCCTAAAGCACAATATTCTTTTTTTCATTGCTGGTGACTCTGCACATAAGCTGTCTTTCATGCTCCAATTCTTTATGCCAGTCTCTATGTGTTCTGGGCTGTGGTGCTTTGACATGCTAATGAATTTTGCCATGCTGCTAATAACTCAAGCCTACAGGACACCCGATGATATCATCATTACCAGCCTCTGTGCGATTGCTTTGTCTTCTTGCCAGGTTTTAGTCTAGCATTTTCAGCTGAGAAAAAGTAGTGTGTTCATCTGGGAGGACAGGTAAGGGCTATTTGACATCATCCCTGCATTACACCATTGCTTGTGTGATCTAACACGTATAATTCCTGTTGGGAATACAAGGGCATTCACTTGCAGGAAAGGGACTTTCCTTTGACTACCTTTTATTGTTTTCCAAAAGAACACTTTGCTCGAAGGAAATGAATGAAAAAAACCCTGTGTTTGCTCAGTAGGTGCAGTGAAGGTACATTTAACACTAATGTTCCCAGGAAGCACCTGAGCCTGCCCCTGACCTGATGGAGCCGAAGGAACAGGAATCTTTTGTGGCATCATACACTTTTCCTTCAGAAACTGCCAGTGGCTAATGGACAAATTTTTATTGTTCCCATCAGGCAGTGAGACTGAGAGCCTAGCTTCATCTAACGTGGGCCCAGACCCCCTATCAGTGCTTTTAGAGCAAGTTTGAGTTTTCAAATCAGGGTATGATCATTAACAACAAACCCTGCAGTTGCCCACTGAGTTGTTTTCGCCACAGTTTTCTGATAGG
This sequence comes from Upupa epops, assembly GCA_013397515.1. NCBI lineage: Eukaryota > Metazoa > Chordata > Aves > Bucerotiformes > Upupidae > Upupa > Upupa epops. The sequence goes on from VZRI01013110.1 coordinate 27,341, forward strand.
AAGGACATGCAAGAGGCTGTGCCTCATGCCACACAGTCCCAGCTCCCAGGATGTGTTCTCAATATAATAGCTTTATGGGCAACTCTGACTTTGGAATAATAAGAAAACAAATTAAAATACCTTGCTTTCACCTGGTGGCCATAATTCTCAAAGTGCTTTCTGACGGAGTAGAACAGATTTGTGTCCACTGGAAGAGTGGATAAAAAGAAGCACTTGAAAGGGAAGGGATTTTTCTGTCTACATTCAGTCATTCAGTGACCATGTGGGCTGCAGCTCTGTTCCCTGAGTCCTGTTCAGTGCACTTTCTGGGTCTCATGTTGCTTCTTCTTCCCTGTGGACATCAAACCAAGGTCAAATTTTCTCACCTAGGGAGAAAATGTCTTGTGACTGATACAAGTGACTGAGGAGGAACAGAACTTTTGCAAGCTCAAGACAACTTTTAGATGTCATATTTCTTGGGGCTCTACTGTGGTATTGCTTACAGACTGTAGAAGGTCCCTGCCACAAAGCAACCACATAATGAGATTCAGTGGATGAAGACACTAGACCGTAGGAACCTAAGGAGTCACATTGTCATGCTTTATCCTGGCATCTCAGAGCAAAGTTCCACAGCTGGGCCATGCACTGTATGAATTGCACATGCTTTTGATTGTTTGGAATTGAACAGTGTTGAACACAACAAGCTCGTTTTTTAGCTCTGATTTCTGAATCTCCTCATGTCACTTAGACTTTGCAGACCAATATGAACTACCCTCCCCACCCCTCCAAGTTGTCTACTCTGGGGACACTTGGATGATAGATTCATGCCTAATAAAGGTGCCTTTCCTGTGATCTCTTCTGATTCCCTTCTCTAACTCTTTCATATCCTTGTTGTGATGGAGGGGTGTGAAGACCCCATGGTGTTGAAAGCAGTGGTGCGTTAGCATTTTATTAGTCAATGCAATTATGCTTTCTGTGTTGTTTTCCATTTTTCCCTAAGAATCTCCAATTTTAAATAATTTCTTTGTGTTTTTGTAAAAGAAAAACATGCTGTGTTACAAGAGTCTCCAAGAACTCTGCTGTGGTGAGCTCTGACATAAATAATACACTACAATAATACCATCCTGATGGATGGTGGGATGATACGCTGTCTGAACTAATGATTAGAAGAGCTACATTTCCCAATTTAATGAGACACAATGATGTAAGCACATTTGACAGCTCTTTCCTGAGAGGCCGCCTGCCTCTTGTTGAAAGCCTTCCTTGCCTAATGTTTTAGAAGAGAGACTTCATTTACGTGGGTGTTTTCTCGCTCTGCAGGCAGCCAATTATTGCCTATCACATCTCACACAGCTGCTAGTTTGCACACACTAGCCCAGGCAGATGTCATATCCTATTTTCCCAACTCCAACCAACCAATCAAGGCAAGCACAGGCAATGTAGTCTTCTAGGCTTCGCAGGAGGACTCTGTGTTACCACCAATCATCCTTATGCTATAGAGAGGTGTACCCACTAACAGTAAAACAATCATGTAGCTAATGTCCTGCTGAGTAACAACGTAAGGATTACACGTGCAAATCTCTATCACTTTAGGAGTTTAGGCACATGTAGAGAAATTATGTCAATGTCTGCTTTCAAGCTTTGACTGAGTAGTGAAGCTCTTCCCACAGATACCAGTAAATAGGTTAAAAGACAGTCTAACAAAATTTTGCAGAAATAATTAGTGGCACTATCTGTAATAATTGTCTGATAATTGACTGTAATCTTGAAACTCTTTTCCATAGTGAGCAATTCAGTCTGAAACAAATGTCCAAAGCTTTTATTGCCAGACTTACTGAGCAGATCTCTGAGAGTTTTTTCTCATACAGCACTTTTGTGTGTCAAAGGACATCCCTTGCTTCACTGGATCTGCACTTGCACAAAGGTTTGCAGATGTTTCAATGCATAACTTCACTGCTGGAATAGGCAGCAGCATGTGCTGAAGAAACAGAAAAAACTTGGGAAATCACAGTAGCAGCCTCATGATTGTATCCCACCCCACACTGTTAGACCAGGACCATACTGACTCTAGTGCAGCATTTGGGGGCACAGGGACTCAGCACTCAAAGGGAGCTGGGGGATCAAGGCCTTACAGACTGAGCACACACATACACTGAGAAGCCAACTGGATCACTGACTTGAACTTCTGATTATTTCACAGGGGCATCAAAGTACATAAGAGGGTGGTTTAAGCTGTAATAATATGCAAAGCACTCATATGTAACATAGGACTTTTTCTGGAGGGCAATGGGAACTCTATGGGAACATCTGGACACCTCAGATGGAGGAGCTAAATAATGTTCTATCTTGAACCTCAGTGGAAGCACAAGTGCTTAAATGAAGAAAATTACTTTCTGATTAGACACTCAGAAAAAGTCCATTGATTTCCAGTGTTGGGAGTGGATGAGTGGTTTTCCTAGCAAAACTAAAAATGATTCTATCAAAGTTGTTACAGATACTTCTATAGGTAATGTGTACACATTTTGATTTGACTGTGAAATGAAAGCCAGCACATGGAAGGACTTTTAGGCATTTCAATATATCATCAGATTACAGGATACAGGGCTTTTTTGTCATTTTTCCCAATAATTTCTTCTCTGCAGAGATTTTGCCAAGTAACACTAATAATTCCCAGGGCCAAATTACATTAAAAGGGAGACAGATCACTTTATTGTCCAACTCAGCTGGCTGAGTGGAATAAAGAAGGCATTAGTTCAATCGTTATTACCGATAACAATCATGCATTACGTAAAAGCTCTTTCTACTGAGAAAATGTGATTTGAATCTTGAGTTTAAATTGAACAGAACAGGGGAGATCATACCATCCTACCTGTAGTCATAGAATCAAAATCATAGAATCATTAGGGATTGGAAGGGACCTATCTAGTCCAATCCCCCTGCCATGTGCAGAGCCAATATATCTTGGAGAATTGGTGATTGAATGATATTTGTATTGGTCTCCAATTTCATAAAGTCCCTTTTCGCTAACACTAACGGGATATACTTGTTCATTGCCTTTAGTTGGTGTTGTTCTATGAAAATTTACACCACATGTTGTGAAACACACCCTGTAAAAAAAACCAAAACAACAGAGATGTGTCCCCACATCTCTGACCTAAGTTGTCTTTTAGATTTCAAACCTTTTTTTTTATTACTGTATTTAAATACTGGTTTAGGTTACCTCGAAAAATCAGCAGGAAACCAATTTGTTTTAGGAGTTAGGGTGGTACTATTTCTCAGTCTTGCATGGCAAATTCGGCAAACGGCTGTGATCATTTTTATCCTTTGTCATCATGATCCATTTCATCTTAATTAAAGCAGGAATTTGCTTTAATTAGCAGAATATTAGCAGAATTACTCACTCTGGAGTAACTCAGAATGAATCAGGTTACATGTTTGTGTTATGAAGGATGAGTAACTGCACAAGAGGGACTTACAGGTCCTCTAAAGCAGCCATGTGTGGTAGGAAGGTTTGGCTCTGATCAATTAGACGCAAGAATAACAGAAGTTCTCCTCCCTTTCTGTTAACTGAAAGACACCTCATGAACTATTATTTTGCCTAGATTACCTAGGTCCCACATGGATTCCTAGAGGCATATGGGGTAAGACCATATTAGCTGTGGTTGTTGTCTCGGTTAATTACATAGAGTTTGTTCTTTAAATGGTGTCAATCTGCCCAGGCTCATTGAGGAAATTAAGAAACACTCATAGATAGCAGCTGAAGAGCAGAAGTGTGCTGTATAAGAGAAATAACTTCATTACTGCTCCAAGCTATTTCGATGCCACAGGCATGAATCAGTTGGAAGAACAAATGTTACAAGACAAAGGCAACACTGGCATGCTTTGTATAGCATAATCTTCTTTTATATTCAGTGAAAACCAGAAATTACTTGGACTCCTGAGCCTGTTGACTGGAGACATGTGAATCTTGTCTGTCAGAGAAAAGCATACAGCTTGGCCCAGGGAGGAGAAACTGTCCAGAGTTCATCATTCTCAAGGAAAGAACACACCGCTCAACCTTGAAGACTTCAAGAAGCTCTTGAAGAGCTCTTCAGTAGTAGTTACAGAAAGATGTTCTGGGGCAAGTCATTCCCACTCAAGTTAAGAGCGTGAGGTACAGGCTCTGAGGGTAAACACTGTCATCTCTAGACGCACAGCACTGCCTTTTTACCACAGACAATATCACACTCTGTCAAAACCAGCATCTGGTTTGTATCACACAGGAGTGTTCCAGGACCTTCCCCTTGAAATTATGAAAAAGAGTAGCTAGAATTCCTTCAAATCTCTCTAAGGTGAGAGTGAAGTGAGAGGACATTTGTGAAGATACAGCAAAGTAAGGCAACTGGTTAGGTCAGAACTTGAAGAAGGGCAAGACATGTCATGCCTTAGCTCAGCAAGTGTATTGAGAGTCACGTCAGACAGCAAACCCCGAGCATGTATTCGAGTAACCATATATAAGCTATTATTGCAGAAGGGGACACAGACCTGGTGAGAACACCTCTTTTCTTGGTTTTTATTTCTGTGACAACAGCTTCAATCAAACACACTTTGTCTCTTGGCATTGCTGTATCCTTTAACAGCTGACACCCTGCTAAGCTGTGGATGAAGCTGGCAGACTCACAACCAAAGACATTCCAAGTGGAGTGAAACCATCAGTCTTTTATCAGCTGATGAATACTCCTACTGCAGACTCCCTCTGCTTTTTCTGGACTTTAAAATGTAGTCTCCACTGGGAGAAATGCTTCCAATACAAATAGACATTTTCTTTAGAAGAAATTACCCTTGTAATTGCTGGAATGCAGGAGGTTCCATATAAATATCAGAAGGAACTTCCTCACAGTGAGGGTACCAGAGCACTGGAACAGGCTGCCAAGGAGGGTTGTGGAGTCTCCTTCTCTGGAGATGTTCAAGACCTGCCTGGATCTGTTCCTGTGCGACTTGGTCTAGGGCATCCTGCTGTGGCAGGGGGATTGGACTAGATGATCTTTTGAGGTCCCTTTCAATCCCTAATGGTTCTATGAGTCTATGAATTCAGTAAATGTTCACCATATTGGATAATTATATATATATATGGACCTTTACAGAAATATCTATCTGGAGATAATAGAGAAACACCATTTTTCTCAAAGTGTTCTTGTATGTAAGGTGAATTCTGCTTTTGACACTTGAAGATGAAAAGCAGTCATGTGTTCACATTTATTGTAAGGACGCCTGTCACACTAGAAGCCACTGCTAAAAATGACATCTTTCCAAAATTCTGCCGCTTTTGGGAGCACAAACGTGGTTTGAAACAAAAGCCTGTGGGGAAAGAAAAGAAAAAGAGAGGAAAAAAAAAAAAAGCCATAATTGTGCTTTTCTGCTGCCATCTGCTGACACCCAGCTTCAATTGCAGGGGTTTGAAAGAACAGTCATCCCAGACTATTTTATCCTAATGTTTTTTCCGGTAAATGTAATTACATCAGTGATAAAACAGAGCAGGGGTACAGATACGTGCCTTTCACTCCCACACAACGGTTAGCCAAGGGAATCATAATACATCAGTGATAAAACAGAGCAGGGGTACAGATACGTGCCTTTCACTCCCACACAACGGTTAGCCAAGGGAATCATGGCCGCACAAAGTACACTCAGATGCTCCTAAGGCTCCAAGATGGGAAACGCATGACCTGGATGTTACTCTGAATCTTGCTGGTTACATGCACTCCAAAAGGACAAAGAAAGATCTAATGTACATTTTTACATACATTATACATAAATACATAATTGTATAAATTATTTCTATTAATCAGTGTGATCTAAATTTGCCTTCTTGGCCAAAGGATTGGGTCGTTAAACTCATTTCTAAAAGAAACTTTACATTTTAATTGTTGATCATCAATGACTTTCGAAAGCTTTTCTCTGTTGGGAGCATAACTACACCATAAAACCAGAGAAGGATCTAAAAGAGCAGAAAAACTGAAGCTCTCCTACTGTGGGAGAAAAGTCATTTTTAGTAACTTATTTAGTACAGTTTTTTAGTAGTACTGACTGTGTAGGGCTAAGACATCATGACAAGGGATGATATGAAATATTAAGATAGGTATAGTTGGTGGGATCTTTAGATGAATAACATTACATTGAAGTATTCTTCACAATTAGATGCTGCACTACCTAGTTTCCCATGGCCTACTGAGACATTTGAACTCCTGGTACTGTGGCACTAAGAAGTTGGCAGGCAATGAACCAAGCAAATATCTGGGCCAGAGGCTGTGGCCAGACTACTGCAATACCAGAATATGCACATTTCTTCCTCTAGTGATGCTTGACTTGCATCCACTTTTTTTACGCCTGCCTTGCAGCGAGCTCAATTCATGCAAGGTTCAGTGCAGGCTGCACTAACAGTCTCCTTTGAATCATTTGTTCTGGATCTTTGGAATAAAGAGTAGCATGGGATTAATCTGTGCTAAGCAAAGCCTGAGGTACATTTGACCCTAGCTGTGTCCTATGAAAAAACCTCAAAGTATAAAGCAGCTGATTTCCTAATAACCTCTAAAACATTCACCTTTGCAAAGGTGGAGGGATTAAGTGGGGATAGTTTATGTTTCATTTTAAAAACATTTCTTCCTGTTGTCAGTAATATTATTCCAGGAATAATACAAGGCAGCATGTCAACATCCAGCAAGATCCAGTCAGTAGTCACAGCCAAGTGGACAGAGACAGTACTGGTCCACATTTAATTGCTCTTCAGTCCTGCGAGGGATGGTGAAGTGCATACTGAGAATTTGACTTGCAGATATTTATTTCTTGAAGCTGGTATCCTGGGATGTATTAAGAAGAGTGTGTCCAGCAGGTCAAGGGAGGTTCTCCTCTCCCTCTACTCTGACCTAGCGAGACCACATCTGGAGTATTGTGTCCAGTTCTGACCTCCTCAGTTCAAGAGGGACAGTGATCTGCTTCAGGGAGTCCAACAGAGGGCTACAAAGATGATAAGGGGACTGAAGCACATATCTTATGAGGAAAGACTGAGAGACCTGTGGCTTTTTAGTATGGAGAGGAGAAGACCATGAAGGTATTTAATTACTCTGTATAAATACATGAAAGTTGGTTGTCGAAAAGAAAGTTACAATCTCCTCTCATTCGTGCCCTATGATAGGACAATAGGAAATGGGTGTAAGTTTGAGTGCCAGATGTTCCATCTCAACATGAGGAAGGACTGGAGAGGTGGGCACACGCCAACCTCATGGGGTTTAACAAGACTAAGTGTAATGGGCAAGGCAATACTAAGCACGGATACAGGCTGGGCGGTGACTGGCTGGAGAGTAGCCCTGAGGAGAGGGACTTGTGGGTGCTTGGGAATGAAAAGCTCAGCATGAGCCAGCAGTGTGCACTTGCAGCCCAGAAGGCAAGCCGGATGCTGGGCTGCATCAGGAGAAGTGTGGCCAGCAGGTCAAGGGAGGTGATTCTCCCCCTCTACTCTGCTATGGTGAGATCCCACCTGGAGTAAATGCATCCAGTTCTGGAGCTCCTATTACAAGAAGGATGTGGACATG
>VZRI01013110.1:35244-54596 GCA_013397515.1 Upupa epops
TAGACGATCTTTTAAGGTCCCTTCCAATCCCTGATGTTCCTATGATTCTATGACTTCTTTACTGTGAGGGACACAGAGCATTGGAACTGGAGGTTGTGGAGTCTAGTTCCCTGGACACCTTCAAGACCTGTTTAGATGTGTTCCCTTGTGACCTGCACTAGGTTCTATGGTTTTGCTCAAGCAGAGTGGTTGGAATCAACCTCTGGAGGTCCCTTCCAACCCCTAATGATCTGTATATCTGTGTATCTATGTATCTGTTGTCATATGGTACCAGATATGAGCTGTGGCTGGCTTCTAGGCAAATGATCCAGACCACAGTCTCACAGGGAATGTGGTTAAAGAGGAATGCTTCATCTGGACACCTGATCACAGCAAGCACTAGTTCTGTATAATTCATCATACCCATAAGCCAGGTTATTTTAAGGACTGTGCTGACACTTCTGCTCCAGTGTATTTTTAAGGCTCTCTTTTATATCCTGTTTCATTATCATGTGCCTCTTCCTTCTCATCTCTTGTGCCTTTCTTCTCTAACGTACCACATGCTTGTTCTCCTTTGCATTCACATTCAATGACTGCATAAACAGGAAAGGAAATTTTGCAGATAAGAAATCTATGCATATTTGATTATGGCCACCCATTGTATGTTGTATTATAAACTGCACCGAGGAAACATCCCTTATAGATTGGTGCCACCCTTGTCAGAACCCCCAGTTCTGTTTGACAATGGTGGGGTCAGAATTCCATGCTTTGCTAATATTAGGTTTAAGAACTGTGTAGATATTTTGTTTGTGATTCCTTGTCACTCCTTTGTTTAGCAGAAATTGGTTTCTACTTTATTTTCTTTCCACACCAGTAAAATCTCTAGTGAAGTACTAATGCCACGTGATTTGCTGGTACTTTGGATTGATGCCAGCTTTGTTTTAATACCAGCTGCTGTTTTATCCTCTGGGTATTTCAGTTTGTAGCGAAGTGCACAGCACAGTCCCTGGAATCGTGTGTGAGCACAGTTTTTAATATTTGTATCTAGTGCTTTGTCTTGTCCCTCATGGCAGAGATCTGCTGGTCCTCAAACTTGACCGATTTGATTACATTTCAACTATCTTGAAACAGATGCATCCCCTGGGTGAAACTTCTTCCCTGATTAGTCTGGATGGAAAGCATCTGTTTTCCCTCTGGTAATGAGAGTTCCTAAAATCAAAGTACAAAGACAGGCACTGGTCATGTCACATGGTACTGGCTGAAGCCCAGCAAGCATGTGGTTCAGCAATTGAACTTGAATTTGGCCAGACTGGCCCAAAGTCATTAGCACAACTACCCTGAAAATGCAAAGAACAACCCCGGGGCAACACACCTACAAACCCAGTCATCTCAAGATGCAGTGACACTTTAGTCCTTACTGATGGGGAATGTAACAACACTGTGGAAAACGTCAAGTCCAAAACATATAAAATGCTTAAACCCAGCAGTACTATTAAACCAGAGCTGTGCCACCATATTCACAGCAGACTTGTGGTCCCTTCCCTGCCTGAGATCTGGCCCTGCTCTCCTCTGGCATCCATTCCCTCTGCTTCTATTGCCAAAATATGTCCAGTTTCTCTTCACAGCAGTGGGGATGGAGAAGGAGTATGTCCAGGTCCAACTCATCAACTCCAGCCAACACTGTGACTTGCAGAACTCCTTAGCATTCATGGGAGGAGAGGCTGAAGAGGAAAAGTAGAGGGGACTTGAGTCCTAGAGCCGTGGGAATCATGAGGAGAGCTAGGTGTATCCTGTCTCCAAGAGGGGATCCAGAGGAAGAGGATCCTGATGCATCCATGGTACTACCCTGCACTAAGCCTGCCAGCATGGAGTGGTATTGCCTAGAGGCAGGTCTGAGCACTGAGTCCAGAGCACTGGACTGGAAAAGTTCCTTTTAACTCCAACCTGTCCTGTTAAAATCACTTTTTCTCTTCGACTGTGAAAACAGACCAATCTTCTCTCTTTCAGTGATTTTTCTTACCCTTCCTCCTCAAATTCTCCTTTTGTCAGGCATGCACTCTCTCTCACTCCAGACAGGCTAATTACTCCAAATCGTCCCAGTTAGCTGGCACGCTGGTGCGCTGCAAGCTGATCCCTGGAAACATGGAGAGGGACAGAGGTGGTCCTGCTGCTGTGCACCAGCAGCTGTGTTGTTTGTGAGGCACATGAGGGAAGAATTCCATTAAGAAGACTAATATCTTCGTGGCACAGTGATGTTCTACGCACACTGATTTTATGTGCATGGTTGGAGCATCAGGAGGGAGATTCTGGAGGGGCCAGAGCAATGTTTCCCTGCCACCAAGAAAAACTCAACAATTTATGGATGAAAAAGTTTTGTAAGCTACAGGACTGATTACAAACCAAATCCCTTGCTGGGTCTGGTAGCCAGGAAACTGTGAGCTAGGGATTCTCTAGGGCAGATGGCTTCAAGGGCTAATTGGTCCCAGGAGGAGTGGGCATCAGGTGAGAATCCCAATGTGAAATTTCATCTGGTTTTCATTTTTCTTAGTTGCCAGGTGTGTTTTGCTGTCACTACTTTGTTCAGGTGCAACTACACCTATGTCCCCATGATTCCTCAGAAGCCTTTACTTATGAGCTATTATTTCCCAGTATTTGTTTCCTGTCCCTGTTCTTTTAGACTCCTCTCACATCCTTTTCCCTGCAGTGCTGAAACAGTCAGTGAAGAGATAAGGATACCAAAGATGTCAGTGATGTGCAAAGCTGAGAACCAATCAATAGGAGAATGACTTGAAAAGAAGTTTCAAAAAAAACCTGTCATTTCAATAACAGAGAACCATTCCAGAGTGACTCCCAGGCAAGGATTTCAAAGCTTTTCTAGTGAGGCAGCATCATGCTCACTTGAAAAAAGAGAAAGCCTGGGAGCAAGGAGGTGATCTGTTTGCATACATTTGGTACAGGGCTTGGCCTTGGTGTCTTTCCCATCCCCTCAAAGCATATGTTGCAACAGTCTGGGTTGTGGCTGCTGGTGTAAGCACAGTGTGCTGGAGACAAAGAGGTCTTGGAAAAAACCACCCACAGCCCAAAATGCTTTGCTGTTGTTGAAAGAGTTTTACAGCAGCAGTGACTGCCATAAAATGGTAATAGGAGGCAAAAAAAGTCTCAGTCAACTTAGAATCATAGAATGTTTCATGTCGGAAAAGACCTTCCTCCAAGATCAAGTTTAAACTAACTCTACCAAGCCCACGGCTAAACCACCCTAAATTCTGTATCCACACAGCTTTTAAACATGCCCAATGAATGCATCCTCTTTCTCTCTGTTTGGACTGCTTTCTACAGAGTACTGCTACAGGTTGCATGTTAGGAGGGGAAGCTTGTCCAACAGGTATAATTGTACTGAGCAACCTTCCCTAAGCATCAACTCACTGGACGCTCAGCCTTCTGTCCTCCTACAGCCATGCCTACCTGAATGACAACACCCAAAACTTTTAAACCCAAACATTTTGGATTAGAAGTCCAGCAGCACTAGTGTGTCAGGAACACGGGGAGAATTTCCGCTGTGCCAACACACATCCACAGTAAGTATCTGATGAAATGTCTGCTGCAAGTAGGCCAGAGCCAGATGTCACAGTGTTGGTGATGGGGGATGTCAGCAACTCTAGTCCATCTGGACCAGATGCAACATATATATTCAGATTCTAAATAAATCAAGATCACTTGGGAGGAAAAAATAAGCTGCATATAAAGAAGGCCACACCACAAAGATCATTTTATCTAGTACTTAAGGTGAAGTCTAATTATGGAAACTTGAGTGGAAAGTCAGAACCATGAACCAGAACAGATCTGCTGGAGAGTCCCTGCGCTCTCTTGACCAGTTCACTGAGGGTTGTTTCCAGAAAGACTATGTTTCCTGGATGCAAGACTGACTGCCTTGAAGGTCTCCCTCTCTGAGCCACTAATTCCCTCTGGTTTAGCTGTTGGTAATTTCTTCAGGATGAAGAAAACAGATGGACTGGCACAAATGCACCAGACCACACCCCATGCTCTGAGGCAAAGAGACGCTGCATGTGAGTGGTGGCCCTACGATGTGACTATCATGGTACTTGAGATGAGACTCTGAGACAAAGTGAGGAACTGTAACTCCATTTAATGATACCCATCATCTCCTAGAAAGAGGCACCACAGCTGAGAAACCATACATTAAGCAGACACCCACTACATGACTCATGCACAGCATCGCATTAATTTAATCAGTTGCTAAGAAAGAACAGCAGCAATTATACAACGTTATTGTCCATGCCTTTCAGAGCGGCACATTGAGCCTGTGCTCCCTGGCACCTAGGGCTGCACACAGCTCTCAGTTCAGGGGACAGATGGATTATGTAGATGAGGACAAATCAAACCCCATGTAGCAGCAGGAAGATGCAAATAGAATTTACCCTGGAGCTGCTAGAATTAATGGACCAATGGCAACCATCATGGCGAATGTACCAAGCAATGTTTGGGTGAGAGAATCTGAAATATATGGGGAAAACCACACAGGGCTGCAGGCATGTAATCTGTTTGCCGGAATACAGCCCCAGAGTTTGAAATCTTAGTGATTCTTTAAAATCAGCTTCCCTTCATGGCACTCAAATATTATTCAGATACTGAGTCCATGGCTTGTGGAAATCCCTGTGCAATATATGCTTATGCAAGTAGAGTCTGAATATCTTCTGAAGTGTTCTTCAAGGCTATTGCTCTGGATCAGAAGGGGTATCCTGGCTTACATGAAAGGGAATATGGGTCTCCATTGCATCCCGGGAGGAATGAGTGTTTACATGTAATCTTTGACAGATAGGACTCTTAATGCTTTCATTTTATGGATAAAGAAGACAGATATTAGATGATTGCTATGCATTACTCAGTGGAAAAAGCTCTGTGATGAGGATACAATTCCAATCTTTTAGGAAAGAAATCCCTTTTCTATAGTTCAAGTGGAGAACCTTTGTGGAAGGGATGATTTGCAGAGGGGAGGCAGTAAGAACACTGGCAGCTCTTACATCTGAGAAAGGACCCAGGAATGGATTACAGGAGGAGTGATAGCAAAGCGGGTCCCAGGACACTGATATTTTAGTGAGATTAACTCTAAGTTTAGAGAGAGATGGGTTGTGGCAGTTTTTTGTGTAACAAAATCTGAAATGCATCCACACCAGCACAGGCTGTTAAATTAATCACTGTCATGACTGGGGCCTTGATCATTCGTCTTCCTCCTTCTCCATCATTCCTGACTTCCTATCTGCATACAGCTTGTCTCATGTTTAAATTACACGCTCTGCAGAAAATGGAACATGTATATGTGGGGAGTTTATAGCCAGGATGTTTGTTACTGTGCTCAGTGTCAGCTTGTTTGTCCATTCTGACCTCCTCTCCCAGAGTTATTGATCTGCCAGAATGACTGACGAGAGGTGAGTCTGGAGCCCTACTATAACATGGGAGAAAAATGACCAATTGGCAACCTTTGCAGAAGAAGAGAAAGCCTTTCCCAGAGCTTTTCAAAGAGTTTTAATTCCCCTTGAGATAATAATCAGGGAAGTGCAGAAATGGAAACAAATCCTAGGGAAGGTCAGTGCTGCAGGCACTGAAGGTGTACTTGGGTATTGGAAAGAGGAAACTTAACAAAAGCGAAAGAGGAGGAAAAGTGCTTCTGGTGGTCAGTGTTCATGTACAGCAATTGTTACTGCCGTGGCCAACACACCAGCAAACCCAGGAAGTTTACACATTTGATACTCTGCCCCAGAGTAATACAGCATTGTTGAAAGAAATGCTACCAGCCACAGTCTGGCGGAGCTTTTCCTGACCCTGGGCTAGTCCCAGCTGTGATAAATGAAGGCAAACCAGTCTCTGAGCTGAGTTTTGTCAACCTGGTTTTATGAGAGTGTTTTGAAAATACTCCAAATCAGGTCAGGATCAGTAGCAGTTGTAAGGGTTTTAAAAACCTGTTAAGAGTGACCTACCAAGGAAAACAAAAAGATTGATCTGTGCTCCTGCCTGTGCTTTTGTTTCTATACAAAAACAAGGCATAAGAGAACTGGGACTACTTTTTATAGTTCTAAAAGGAAAATAGATGTAAAGTGTTAGGTTTGTCTTTCTCTATTTTTGAAGAATTTGTGGCATGTCTCAGACAGTGTTTGCCCATTTCTTAGCTAAGATGGCAGAAGTACCCAACCATTTAACAAGAACATGTTTTCTCCTACATACTTCTCGGGACTTCAATGACAGAGAATAAAAATCCCCAAAGGACATTAATGGTCTTAATGAAAACTCATTAGTCCTCTTAGCAAAGCCATTTTTTCCTATCTAAATCTGTATTACTCTGGTTATCCCCAAGTCTCTTAGGGCAAGTCCTGGAGTCAGTATAAAAAGAAAGCAAGAGAAATTTATTGGACAGAGGGGAAAACACTGTAGGTAGGCCTGCTCCATACAGCATAAACAAGAGAAGAAAGCAAACATAATTCTCTTTTCCCCCTGACAGAACATCTTTAGATGGAGCTCAAGATGGTTATTAGAGATGAGATATAGGGAGAAAAATTAATCAGAGCATGAGAAGAGGAGGAAAGGAAAAGAGGGTAATTTCCATTACATTCTATATGGAGAACTCTGTTGTCTTCACTCTCAGATTCATCTGAGGCAGAAAATCATGTGGCCTATTTGCAACTACTGATGAGATATGGACACATAGCTGATGCACTGAGATTGTCATCAAGTGAAAGTCAATGGGATGTTGATCTTGCCGATAAGTGGCAAGCAAGGATGAATACTGAATGAAACCGCCATTAAAAAAACCTCCCAAAGCAAGCAATAAATATGTCTAGTCTGAGTGTGATCAGGGAGTAACCACTGAAAGGACCAACTACACAAAAGACACTGTAAATTTCTGACTATTAATTGATTAACAAATCTCACACAAGGCAAAAAAGAAGAAAATTTGGGAAAAATGGAGACTTCGGTGTGAAATCTTGATTCATGAGAATTATATCCTAAACATCAAGTTCATGCACTCACCCTTATGGACCCACTGGCACAGCTTCCCTGCACCTCCTGCACCAGGACACAGAGGGCAAAATACACCCCTGAAGTACTGACCCTGCTCTGCGCTGCTCCTTTATAATGGAAATCAACAGACAATGGCCGGGCTGCTCTTATTGTTTCTCCATTGGTTTATTGTTTTTCAGGGCAGTCTGCCCACAAACAGGTTCACTGCAGCCCTTCCCTTGACCTGGGACATGATGGGGGGAAAATTCCAGACAAGTGCAGCACTTCTCAGCAGCCTGCAGAGATTATAGCAAATAAAAAACTAAATTCAGGTGGTCTGGAGTGTGAGGAGTAATTGGATGAGTGAACTCTGCTGAGAGAAGTGTTTAGCCCAGCATAATCATTAAGTAAAATCTATGCTTCCACAAGCCACAGAAGTTAGTGCCTGGGGTATCACCAGAGAGCTGTATTGTGTTGGCATTGCAATCAATTTCTAAGCATAACCCACTGATTCAGGCAGATTCTGAGGAACATGGGACTTAGGCAGACTTGCTAGCAGAAAAGAAGTAATTAGCTGCATTTCCCCCACCCCATCCCCTGCCCATTCTTCCACCTTCTGCTCCTCCATTGCATTATTGGCAATAAAGACAGATGCCTATAGGATGGCAGGGTGGGTTCCCTCCAGCAAGGTGGGGAGAAGCCACAGCCCTGTATAGCAGAGCTGTCATCTCAGCTCATCATTTGGCCATCCTTGTAAACCACCCCAGTGGAACTTCTCCCACCTGTGAGGTGCTCTTGGCTGGGCAGTCACCATGGGGTGGAAGCAGCCTCTAGAAAGGGCCTAGTGCCCTCTGTATACCTGGGCTACCTGTTCCTTTGCATGGCTTGTAAAGTGCAGGACTGTGGCAATTCATACCATTAAATTCAGGTCAAACATTGCAATGGACAAATGGAGAGCCATTCCAACCTGGTTCTCAACAGTGTATGGAAGATAAAGCAACTACATCAATTACATAAAAAAAAGAAAAGAAAAAATAACGAGGATATTTAACTTGGAAGACTGTAAGGTGGCCTCTTCCCAGGCCCACATTCAATACTGGGAGAAAACAGTCATTCCTGATCCTAAACACAAAAATCCCTGTGAGGAACTGTTACTTTTGTACAAACTACAGAAGTGAGAATTGTGGCACCACAGTAAGGGTTTAACTAGACTAGAAGTCCCTGGGAGGAGCATTCATCAAGAAATAGATCAGCTTGGTGTGGTGACAACAGCTTGCATGCAGAAGTCTGTCTGCTGGCCCTCCTGCCATGCCAGCTGCTGGGGGTCAGCTCCTGGGACTCACCAGCTGCAGGGGAGAAAGGAAACACTGCCAAAACTATTCCCTCAGCACTTCCTCTTGTGTAATGAGTGAAGACTCATTCTGATGGGGCACTTCTTAAATAAGCCTTTCACTGCTTAAACGTGTTGGGCACACCAGTCACGGGTCAAAACATTATTACATGAAATTATATTTTTGTGCCTTAAACACGTGGGAGATGGGGAGGTTCTGTGTATTGTTACCTGATAATATCACCATCCTTTTTGGGACAGGCCAAGTAAATTTAGCCTTTTCCCAAATGATAGTTTCAGGGTCTCCCATGTCTCTCCTGGAGGTCTTCTGGGGTGTTTAAGAGCACTGAGATCTGCTGTAGAAATTGACTGTAATCTCAGGTGACATTTGTGATCTCCAACTGCAGTTTGGATTACAGGTGATCAGAAAGTAGATAGGAAAGAAAAAATTGGATACTATCTTGGATAGATGCAGTCCACATGCTGGAAGCCTTTCCATGAGGAAAGGCTTCCTAACATCCAACCTAACCCTCCCCTGGTGCAGCTTCAGGCAATGCCTTCTCATCCTGTCACTAGTTGCTTGGGAGAAGAGCCTGACACCCACCTGTTTACAACTTCCCTTCAAGTAGTTACAGAGAGGGATAAGGTCTCCCCTGAGTCTCCTCCACACTAAACAACCCCAGCTCCCTCAGCCCCTCCTCATAACACTTTCCCTCCAGTCCCTTCACCAGCCTTATTGTTCCTCTGGACCCACCTCAATCTCTTTCTTGAAGTGAGGGGCCCAGAACTGCACATAGTATTTGAGATGAGGCCTCAGCAGTGCTGAGTACAGGGCCAGAATTACATCCCTAGTCCTGCTGGCCACTCTATTCCTGATACAAGCTAGNATCTCTCAGCAGTGTCTTCCTACCCTCTAGCAGATCAACTCTCCCCATGCCAACTTGCTGTCATCCAGAAATTTGCTAAGGGTAGATTTGATCCCTCCATTCAGGTCATCAATCAAGATGTTGAATAGTGCCATTGTCTAGCTGATGTGGTGATGTTAGGTCAAGGGCTGGACTTGATGATCTTAGAGGTCTTTTCCAGCCTCAGTACTTCTGAGATTCTGTCAAGCTAGCTCCTCCAACCTGGCTGAGCAATAACTTCTCATATGGCCTTTGACGTGCCAAAGAGTGGTGATGAATTGTCCAAGAAGAGAGGTGCCTGGAGAGCCATGGCAAAGTTTCACATCATCTAAACCTGGTGTCAATGTTAAGAAAAAAAACTACCAGATAATCTGGTACAAAAATCCCAAACTTTTGTCTTGCAATGCTCCTGGGGAGTGGTTGGTACTGCAAACTGTAGTTAATTCAATCACAAACTTCCTTTTTAGCAGCAGCAGAAGCTGTCTGTGTTTTCCTTCATTCAGGGGGCTTAGATGTTGCTGCCATTACTGTATTATGTCTATGCACATATTTACCCAAACCACCTGAGAGGGACAAGAGCAAATTGAGACATCAGAGGAGACACTGGTCAGTGTGGGATGTCCAGCTGCTTCCTTATGGATGATTTGGCCCATGACAGTGGCATAAGTTGACAGGAGAACACAACACTGGAGATTAATTGCTTCTAATGAGCAGCACTGCAGCCCTCAGAAAAGGATGAACTCAAGACTGCCTTGGAAATTACAGAAAGTTAACCCTCTGTGGTGTGAGCCACCACACTAGTAGCTTTTGAGGCACCACGTCCCTGTACCTGAGAGGAAAAGAATGTTTCTGCAGAGGTTTGCAGCCCACAGCAGAGTGAGATGTGAGAATGCAGCTCAGTTTACTCAGGAGGAACAGACACGGCACCTGCAAAACACTGGTCTCATCACAAGCTGCCAAACCCAGGGGAAATTCGTATAAATCAGTTCTTTCAGGACAGCCTTATTTCATAATCCTGAAACAACCTTCCTGTTCCCTGGGCATTTATACTGCACTACTGCAGCAGCTCTGCCAGCCACTGCACTCTGGCGTAAATCAAGAGTAACTCTGCGGACCATCAGAAGTGCATGCTGGATTTACATCTCAGAGGACCCCAGGTTTGGGTATCTGCCATCTGGAAGAGCTGTATGAAGTGACTCTGTCTCTCTCAGGCCTTTTTTGCTTTTCCATTTCTGTAGGTCTTCCTTTGTCAGCACATCCTTCATCAAAAAAACAAAAAAAAACAACAACAAAAGAAAGAAAGAAAGAAAAACCCAAATCAAAGCCCCAGAATAGAGTGTTCCCGTGCTGTGGCAGCTATCTGGGGTAGCCATGAAAACAGCAGCAAATGCTGGGTGGCTTACGTTTCAGATCAGGTCAGCCACCATTTCACTTCTAGGCAATTTCTGCAGGGTCCATCAAGTTTGACATCAGGTCCATCAGGATTCACTGGTTCACTGCACACAAGCACAAAAACTATTCCTGTGCCAGCATTCTGGTGCAAAACCTCTAAGCTTTCAGTGGGTGTGGGGAGAGGAGACAGCAATGCTTCATACAAGCAACAGGAAACCTGCAGGCCAGCAGGCATCAGCTCCCTCTGCAGCACCCTCAACCCAGGCATGAGTGTCCAGGCTACCTACCTGGTAGCAAAACCACCCAAGAGCTGGTACCCCACCACCATGCTGAGCAGACCAGGGATTGAGACTCCTGGGCTGAGAAGACCAGTCCTCCCAGTGGTTATCCACACTGGCACAAAATGGAGAGAGAGAAGCAAACGAGCTGTAACTGTTCACTAAATGAATAAATGACTACTTTTAGTTTCAGGGGCAGAGGAAGACCCATTTTACTTGATCATTAAACCCAGTGAACTGTCTTAGCTGGGCAAAGAAACAGGGGAAGAAAAAGTCAGCCCTTGAGTTGTGACTGTTTGGTAGAAAATCACTACAGCTTTTCCTGGCTGTTTTCAAGTCAGAACTGACCTACTTTTATTAAATGCTAAAGAGGTGGGGGTGTTACTGAGCTGCAGAAGAACTGAGCTATCCCAGGCTGAGCAAAATGTTGAGGGAATTTTTCTTGTTTAAGACAAATCTGACTGAGCTTTTGTGAAACTGAAGTGGTGGATCTTGCCTTGTCTTTAGGGATAGGGGCAGAGGATCTTTTCTGAAGAGCAGAGCAGAGCGGGTGGTGATAGGGAGCACTGTGGCGGGAGTCTAGGCACTGCATGAGCTGCCCAACAGCTGGTTCTGAGTAGAAATCGGTCACTCAGAGACTGGTGACAACAAAGCCCAATAATTAGGGCACCAAATCATTAACCACAGAAAAGAGATCAATCTGCTTTGTGACATGAGAAAAACCTGAACATTTGTGCGATGCTGTTTACTTGGACACATTCACTTTTCTCTCTGATCAATGACACAAGGCTCCTCTAGAAACCTTCCAAACAACTTCATCCAGTTAGATAGCTGTTCCATGAATCCTACCTAAGGATTTTGATCTTGGATGAGAGACTGGGGACAGTTGTTAAAGTTTTCCTGAGAACAGAAGAGATGCATTATTCCATCTGGTTGTTTTTGTACTCTGAGACCATGGTCCGTGGAAAGACAGGAACTGTAGTTTAGCTATTCCTTAAGGGTTTTTACCGAACACACACCCAACATTGTAAAAGCTAAAAAAGTATTCCATTTGGAACATTTCTTGATAAAATGACTTCAACTGCACTTAAATCAGAAAACATGCAAAAGTACATATTGCTTTTTTCTACAATTACAGTAATCGTGTTCATACACTGATGAGAACAATGTTTTAATCCAGTTCAGTGCTCTGGTGTTGAAGTAATTTGAATCCAAGCTCTAATATGTATTTTTATAAAGCAATGGAATGTTATGTTATTGTTTACTCAAATAAAAGTCTTCAAGAAAGTAATCTTATCAAATAGTTCATGTTCTTCCTCTAGAGAGAAAAGCCACAGCTGCTCCAGAGCATCCTAAGTTCACCCTTATTTTACAAGATGACAGTAAGAACAAAACAGTCTACCACATAACTTAAGTTTCCTTCAATAATGTATAATACAGTCTTCAAAGAAACAAACCTGTGCAAAGGAGCCGTGTAACTGAGATTTGCTTGTTTCCATTTGTCTTGTTTTCTCCATGTATCACTGATAAAAAATGTGCTTTTAAGAACCTACAGGCCAACGTGGACATGGGAAAATGTCCTCCTACAATCAACAAGAAGTCACTCATTAGTAAACTGCTTGAGTGCTACTATAAGGCACTGTGCAGCTGGCACAGTTCCTGAGAATAGAGTTGTTCATTGCCATGGTTACCCATGCTAGAAATATTACCCTCTGCAATCATTGTAAACAAAGATCCTTTCACTATGCTGTAAAAATTAGAGTGCTTTAAGCAATTAAGGGAAATTATAAATCGTACAGAAGTTGAAGTTGTGCTTTGTAAGCACTGTAGCTGTTCCAGTGCTGGAAGGGTTTGAAAATCTTCTGCAAAAATCCGATCCTTTCCCAGTCTAAACCACTTGCAAAGCTATCCACCACCACCAAGAGCCCGGACAGAGCCTAATGAGACCTGGAGCACCCCAGCAGCACACAAGCTCTTCCTTGGTGGTAGGTCTTCCGTGGCTGTAACAGTTAAAACAGGAGGGTTTGATAATAGCTGCAGCAGAGGAAGATCAGAAGTGGGAAGTTATCCTGTAAGAGGTGAGAAGTTATCACATGTTGCTGGCAGAGCTCTCAAATTGGGCTCCTCCCCTGTACGTGTACTTGGGCAGCTGAAGCAGAAGATACTTCAGCAAGAGACACCTGCGCTGTGCAAACACCCAGGAAGGAGGTGGGCTGGCTCACATGCAGGCAGGCCGCATGTGACTGGGAGAAGCAAGACTAAAACACAGAAGTCTTTCAGTCCTGCAAGTGTTTTTTCCACTTGAACACATTTGCTCTGGGTGGATTCAGTCCCTCCAGGTGCCCATGCCTCCTGCTCGCTCTCTTGGCACTGTAAAACCATGGGGGCTGTGGCTCCAGTAGTGCATCACTGACCTCGAGGGTCTGCCATCTAGCTGGGTGTACCAAGACATATTAAATAAATCATTTGCTCTTCACAGCTGAGATCTTGCTGAGTTGCCTCACCTTTCATAAGGGAAACACTTCTTGGAATATCTACCAATAGAAAGAGGGTGAGCTGGGTCACAACAAAAAGCAGCAGCATTCATGTGCTGACAGCAGCTGCTTCACTGCTGAGAGGAATTGCATGGAGTTCATCCAGGCCATTACACACCAGCGTGTGGTAGAACAAGCTGATGCTGCTGCTTAGAAAACAACCCCTCCACACCTCCCAACACCCCTCCATCACCTCTTAGACCTAGTCCACCACACACAGCAAGATGTATGCCCTTTCTCTTCTTCTTGGGATAACACTGATCCTAAGTGTTCTGACTATTCACTGATCCAGTTCACCAGGCTCTAATAAGACACTTATCTGTCTGTGGTGGGGCAAATCATGGTGTGGGGCTGAGAAGGGCCAGTCTCCAACCCCAGCATGCTTCTCCAGTATGGTTCTGGCAGTGCTGGCACCTGTGGCACTTCTAGAAAACACTTGCTGTTGTTCAGGCTGGAGAAGGCAAGGCTTGGGAGGATCTCATTGGTTTACAAAAATGCACAAAGGGAAGACAGACCCAGGCTTTCCCTGTAGTGCCCAGTAAGAAGACCAGAGGTATTGGGCAAACAGTGAAACACAGGAAGCTCCCTCTGAAACACATTTTTACTGCGAGAGTAACCTGGAACAGGTTGCCCAGGCAGGTCTTCCTCCTCAAACATGGTTCTGGACAACTGGCTCTAGGTGGTCCTGTTAATCCACGTGTCCCCCAGAGGTGCCTTCCTACCTCAACCCCTCTTCAGTTCTGTGGCTCTGTAAGGGACAGCGCAAGGATGCCCAACAGAAGGCGGTTCACCAAGGCCAGATATACAAGCTGGGCTTACTATCCCTCAGGACTCTGCTCTGAGACCAAATTCAGTCACTGAAATGGAGGCCACAGTAAAACCTTGTTAAATTTACTAACATGTCTTCCACAAGATCTAACATCCAATGAGCAGACTTCAGCAGAGGGTGATTTACCTGGGAGCTGAGGTAGTAGCTTTCACCTGCCAAGACACTGCTGGAGGTGGCTGCTTGATGCCCCATCCATGGCAGCACCATGTCCCGATGCTTGAAACACAGGAGGGGAATAAACACACCTAGTAGCAATTAAAAACCACCAGGGTACAATGTAAAACAAGATTTAGAAACAACTTACTGAATTAGGTTTCCCAGTACGTCCATTTCATAACACCATGCTCCTGTTGCCTCCTGGGCACAAAGGGATTGCAAAAGCCTCAGTGGCACAGCCCAGTGGCTCTGCCTAGCACAGGAGAGAAGCTGTCTTGGGTCAGCATCACACCCAATCCTGGCTGCTGGCTGAAGGCCTGGAGATCCCTTTTGTCTCCAGACCAATAACCCTAAAAAAACCTGGGCTTTTCCCTTTGCAGATGCATGAGGCATTCCTGAGTAGTGGGACCATTTCAAAGCACCACACGGCAATACAATACACCACATTCAGAAGTTCCTTCTCTTACCTTTCTTTCTTCTTGAGCCTGTTCAATTAAAAATTGATTATCTAGCACATAAAATTTCCTTGGCACTTCCTTTACATCTCATCCGGTGGATTTTTTTTCTTTCTTGTAGTGAAGTGTAACAAATGTGTAGAACTCAAAGCCACGGGACATTAGTGAATCAAAAAAAACCTTGAAAGATTCACTAGAAATAAATATTTATGCAAGAGAGAATCATTTCCTCAATGGCAACAAGCCATACAATTAAATCAAAACACAGACATATCACAACCTGAAGTTATAAAGGTACCTCTTCTTCCAAACTGATATTTCATAATGATCCACAGCAGCATCTTCATTCATCTTTGTAAAGTATCTCCTCTGCTGGCAGCTGTGGACATCCACAAACGGCTTGATCATGTGGGTCATCGGTTCAGCCAGTTACCAGATCCTACATTGCTCTCTTCCAGAACCATGGCACCACATCACTGTGAGGCTCAGCACCCAGTTTATCAAATCCCAAAGACAGCTGCTCTCTGTATGCCTGGTGGGAGCAATGACAACTACTGCCATCCCTAGTGGGAAACTGGAAGTGAGGGAGGAAGCAGAACATCTGTGTATAATTGCTATTACTTCATACTCTGGTGTTTCTTCAGCTGTTTTCATGAAATTGGGGAGTCTGTGGCTATCAGGTCAAAGCTGTGCTGGACACCGCAGAAACACCACCTGATGACAAGAGCATCTGTAACCAGACCTAAGGACAGATACATCAAGAGGCTCAAGACATTTTAACCCCCACATCTTTCCTTCTCCTGCCACTAAGAGGTGAAGGATTCCCACTGTAGGGCTTTGGTGGAGTATAATACTGCTGATTCCCCTCAACATGTCCAGCATTTTAATCACACATTTCCAGAGCCCCAGAGGCACCAGTACTATAGCTAGAAAGATGGGAAAGCACTGCACAGACTCTTCAGCCAAATTCTCACCCTTCCATAAAAAAAAGGCCACATGCCTGGGGTGAATTTGGGCAGGATGGGGGAATGAGAGAATGCTGCTGTTGCGTTGTGCTCCTACCCATGTCTCAAATCACTTAACAGGCAAGGGGGTAAAATGTAGAAGATTAGACCATGTAAAAACTTTCCCGTAGAAGAATCATAATCCTTATGTAAAGGTGGAAAAAGCAAAGATGTGGTGTTTTGCCCTGAAGGTCACAGAGGACCTGTGTGAAAGGATATCACAGCCAGACTCCAATTCTGTGCCCTGTTCTCCAGCCGTTCCTCTCTTTCCCGAGCCGTGTTAAACAGCTCTGTAACAGCACTGGGGACCCTTGAGAAGCTCTGTGGAAAAGCTCTAGGGCGGAAAGATAAATTCAGTGATGCAGAACGAAACAAGAGAACAAGCAGCCTG
Source organism: Upupa epops (assembly GCA_013397515.1). Classification (NCBI taxonomy): domain Eukaryota; kingdom Metazoa; phylum Chordata; class Aves; order Bucerotiformes; family Upupidae; genus Upupa; species Upupa epops. Next base: position 51,509 of record VZRI01013110.1, read on the forward strand.
CAAACCTCAACAAAGTGGTCCTTACCTCCAGTCAGCAGCTGGGACAAGGTCTGTCACTAGCACACCAAAGCATTAGTGATTTGCACTGCATGAGGAGAACAAATCAGAAACAGACGCAGGAGCAGCAGGTTGGTAACCTCTTGAAGAAGGTGCTGTAACCTCTTGAAGATGCATTACATTTTTTGCTCCTGCACATCATCCAGCTGGAATAAAACAGACGTGGCACTATACAATTGAAATGAAATCCCAAGAGGGGAAGGCCATTGCCATCTGGAAGGCAGTAAGGGTCACAACTAGTTGCAACTGGAAAAGTGAGATGAAAAGATGAGGACTAGCTGACAGGCCTGCTCTGCCCTGGAAATGGGATCAGAAAGTGAAGGAAGAGGTGGCTTTCATTTTTACAAGACTTGAGGGTATGTAGCAGAATCTAAAATAATCACCTCATGCTGATTGTTGTCCTTGGCAGGAACTGTAACTTTGTGGCCCGAAGTGTTTAATTGAAGACACAAGGGGGGAAATGGGAGCACTTTGGGCTCTTGATTTGCTAATAGGGGTCTTTTGTGCTGTTTATTGGTTCAGAGCCATCTCCTAGGTCTTAACCCTTTACTCCTTAGTTGCCATGAAAACACGTGGTTTTCCTTAGCTATGCCTTTTATTTTGTAGAGGTAGGAATCGCTTTTTTTGAGTCGTCTCTAGGCTCCCCTCAGAAGCTAGGGAAGAGAAGACCTATGCCATGGGAACATGCCTTTGAATTAGTAACCGGTTTTCTAGTAACTGATATTTTCTGTAATTCAGCCGAATGAATACCAGCTTTACCCTCGTCTTCTCTTATGGAAAAGAAGGACAAAAGGCTTTTGCTTCTGGTTAGTCATGTAAATCCTCTGATGAAGCCTATTCTAACAGAAGGGTAGTAAAAGGCAGTGCTATAAATAGTGTTGTGTGTTTGCCTGCACTGAGGCAGAAATGTAAGGTTTCATAGCTCGGATTGAGGGTCCTGGTTGTTTCAGAGCCAGGGGCTGACATTTGCCTTTATGCTTGTGCTCTGATGTCTGTTTTGTTTTCCGATAGAGTCATTTATTTTAAATCGGTCTGAATACACGTTACATCTCGAGAGAGAATTCAGATCTGGCTAAGACAAGTTAACTGTGTCATCTGGTCCAAGTGGTTTTTTTTTTTTTTTTGCATAAAACTTGCCTATTTATGAGGTTTTCTATCAGACCCTAGGAAAAAAAAATACAGGCAAATTCAACATTGTGCAGTGCAGCCAGCCATAAATATTCCAAGCTCCTGAGAAAACAGCAAAAGGCAGATCGGTGCAAGTTCTGAGCACCACTTCTACATTTGCTGCATAGAAGCATTTCTTACTGATTTGAATAAAGCCGTTCAGACGCAGCAGCTGAGTGATCAGACCCTAAATGTGGCATGATAATGACTGGATAAGGTCTAATTAGAAGGATCAAAACCTTAATTTGTTTACATGGCGGGGGGGGGGACGGACACGACATACAAACATCTATAAGCAAAAGCGTAGCAGGACTCGTTTCTTCACTCCAGGTGCTGCATTTTTGTATGATTTGTTATTTGTCAGTAAACAAAACCTATTAGTGCAGAATGTGAAGTGTGGAAACTGAAAGGCAGATATAGATGCAATATACCCCCACTATAAAGACAGACAAAGGCTGGTTGAATGCTTATCTGTCTCTAATTTTTCTTATAAATATTCAGAATATCAATTTTATGATTTCTATGAATTTTCTGATCCTTTACATGATTTGAGTATAACATGTTTTTTCATAACCATTTGAGACTGCATGCAGTATCTTCACAGCCATAAACAGGAGCAGGTATTTCAATACTCATATTTGCCTTTATTCAAACCTTTTTGTTGGAAATTCAGGTGGTGTTTTCACCTGTGAACAAGTGGAGCTGGGCAGGAGCAGAACAGATTTGCATTACATAACATACAAATTTAGCACAATTACTGTCCTTAAAATACTGTTGGGTCACAGGAGTTTTGTTTACTTTGCATTCTGCATGCCACCCTGCATGTCCCCGGTTGCATGCAAGCTGCTCAGCACCATTTGTTCCCATGCTGCAGTAGCCTACAACTGAATATGTTCTTGAGGCACCTTGAGCCACACAGGTGCCCCGGGGGCAACGGTCTCACTGTAAGGCAGGAGAGGACACTGCTGCCAGCAGGGCTTATGACTGACTGTTACTGACGCTACTAACACGTGTTTTTAGGGATCACAGAATCATTAAGGCTGGAAATGACCTCTAAGTGCAGCCTATGACCTAACATCACCACATCACCTAGACCATGGCACTAAGTGCCACACACAATCATTTCCTAAACAAATCCAGAGATGGGGACTCCACCACCTCCCTGGGCAGTCCATTCCAGTGTCTGATCACCCTTTCCATGAGGAAGGGCTTCCTAACATCCAACCTAAACCTCCCCTGGCAGCTTCAGATCCTGCCCCCTCATCCTGTCACTACTTGCCTGGGCGAAGAACCTGACCCCCACCTGTCTACAGCTTCCTTTCAGGTAGTTACAGAGAGGGATAAGGACCCTCTGAGTCAACTCCACACTAAACAACCCCAGCTCCCTCAGCCCCTCCTCATAAGGCTTTCCCTCCAGTCCCTTCACCAGCCTTGTTGCTCTGCTCTGGACCCACTCCAGTACCTCAATTTCTTTCTTGAAGTGAGGGGCCCAGAACTGCCCCCAGTATCCAAGGGGATGCCTCACCAGTGCTGAGTACAGGGGCAGAATTACATCCCTAGCCCTGCTGGCCATTCTATTCCTGATACAAGCCAGAATGCCATTGGCCTTTCTTGCCACTTAGGCACACTGCTATCTCATATTTAGCTGATTGTCAACCCAGGTCCCAGGTCCCTCTCTGACAGTCCACAATCCAACCACTCATCCCCCAGACAGTTATTGTGGCCAAAATGTAGGACCCTGCACTTGGCCCATGTTAAACCTCATCCTGTGATGGGTGGGAAGTTTTTTTCTCTTTCCCAAAGGAAAAAAACTAATGGGCTTAAAGTAAATGTGACTCCCCTGTGCGCTAATTCCATTATTTTT
>VZRI01013111.1:0-31469 GCA_013397515.1 Upupa epops
CTCTGACATCATTCCCCTCAAGAAAGCGTGCAAGGATCCTCACCAGAATGACAACCACATCCAGGATGTTCCAGATGCTGGTGAAATACTGAAGCTTGTGGATACGCAGCTCCAAAATCTCCTCCACCACGTAGTAGAAGATGAAAACGCAGAAGACAATTTCACAGGCGACAATGAAGAAGTCCCACGCACTGACATATCTTATAAGCTTGACTGTCCGGATTTGCCAGGAGGGAATGGCACCACCAGTGGCTGGAAACTCAACCACTAACCTTGAAGGGGACAAGAAAACTCTGTAATTACGAACAGAGAGTTGAAGGTTCTTAGATAATATAACCTAAGCATGAGCTATCCACCAAACTGGGACTGGAAGAGTAGTACATGTATTTACAGAGCTTTTCCTCTCTTGCTCCACTGCCCACAGTGGGAAACAATGAAAAGTTAAAAGAATTGTGACTGGTTATGTCAAAAAGGCCAAGTCTTCTTCCTAATCCATACAATACCTACTAGCACCACTCAGTCCTACCCTTCTGGTAGACCATATTAAAATAGTTGCATTTGAAGAAACTGTGGTATTGAGGAAGAAGCAAGAGCCATCAGAATTTTCAGTGGTACTCAGCTTACCTCAGAACGCAGAACAGATTGATATTTGCATTATAAACAGAGAAATCAATGAAGACAACTCTTGTCCCCCGATCCAGCCACAACTTCTCCTTCAAAACTTGCAAGGCTTCAGCACTCTCTTCTCTGGTCATCTTGAGGTCTATGTAGTAGCCTCCCCCACTGTAACTAGTTAGTCTTCCCCAATGAGATGAGCCACTCAACTCCTCCTCAGAATGGTATCTCCAACTGCAACAGACAAGCCATTAGAAAAGGCTTCAGCCACTTGGACTTGGACCTTATAGCCAGGAGATATTAGACTGTATCTTCTCGAGACAAAGCACTTTTTAAAGAGTTAGCACTTAATGCCTATTCCAGATCTGAATCTACATCAGTTCTTAATTATTGCTACATTTCTGATCTAGTGCTTCTCAGCAATGACACAACAGAGAGAAAACTCTGCAGGTTTGTTGGCTACGCTACAGTCTTGTTTGTCTGGAGGATACTCTTCTATTATGTTGCACTCACAGTCTGCTTAGAACACACCTGCACTCATATTTCTTTAGGAACAACTTGTTTGCAGACCAAGACTCATGCAGCAAGCTTCTCCTCAGTGTGTGCTTTTTCTAAGACAGACACTCGGCCTTACTGATAGACAAAAAGGACGTGCTGTCTCGGACTTCAATTGAATTCCAGCCTTGAGAGTGACTCAACTCTGGTGTCCTGCAGCTCAACAGATCTTATTTTAATTAGGAGATCCTGATCTGGATTTGCTAATCCTGAACAGCAGAGGATGCACTTACGCGGTTCCATTGATAAGGCCAAAGGAGATCCTTTCCTCTTTGTCTTCTGAGTACACATCATAACAGCCTGAGATCTCCTCCCTGAAGTCATCATGGACAACACAGGAATTGTTCTTCACCTTCAGCTGTCGTATGCGTGGGACACCCAGCAGCAGGTTCTCATAATAGATGTATGAGTGGGTGCTCTGCGCTGCAAGGGACTCATTGTTGTACCACTTTGTCCAGTAAAGATTATCCAGAAGGGGACCTTGTGCATACTGCAAGACAGAGGGAGAGGAACAACTTCTGCATAGCCTACACAGCACAGCAATTTTCTTGGCCTAGCTTGAGACAGTAAGACCTAACCCATTCCTCTCCTCCTCAAGATGGAAAGTAGCATATAACCAATGCATGTTTCCACTAAGGAAGATCAAGAGGAGGGCTGGTGGTAGAAGAGAGATGCTGGGCAGCAGGTGTTGTTTGCTCCTCACAGGCCTGTAATACAGCTGCTACCCAACCTCATTGGGCTACTGAAGAGACTACAAGCCTCTGTCCCTACCACTTCAGCGAGCACAAGTCAAGGAACTACCTTGACATGACATGTGAATTATGAAATGGAGATGTGCCAGTGCCCTGGTGAGAAAGCAATAGTTTGCTCTACATCTTTGATAGAAAGGACAAAGCCAAGGGACAAACAATTTGTGCCTGACTGTCAGAGATAAGTGCTGCAATATCTGACCAGCATTCACCGTGGCTCATGCTATCCCTTCAGCAATTCTTTGATGAAATATGCTAAACCCCAGGCATTCTCGCTGAAAGAAGTCAGTGCAAATTTTAATCAGTTTCTTCATAAGAATTCTACAGATCAGAGCAGCCCAGCCATGACTTACAGGCAGGTTCAGTATGCAGTTCCTGTGATTGCCCCCTCTTGATGCATTTTTTGTGTAGTTGATTTAGGCTTTTAGGTGGTTATGCTTTTCAGTAACCTGTATCCTGCTTGAGCAGGAGGGTTGGCACCCAAAGGCCTTTGAAGGCCCCTTCCAACTGTAATAAGCTGTGTAAACTGGAAGTATGCCTACTCCTAAGACATCACCGAGATGATGCTGGACTGTAGCATTCAAAGCCATTTCTACATCAAGGAAACCTATAGTAAATCCCTTGGCCTCTCCGAGCTGGCATTGCTTATCTGTGCAACGAGCATCATATCAAAAAGAATTTGCTGTGATGTCCCACATGTTTAGCTAGTGGAGTTACTGGGCAATGGGCTCTTCTGGGCACACACAACTTTTAGCCTTGCCAGCATTCTGACCACAGTGCTCAAACAGAGAAATTCTATTTCAAATCAGAGGGTATTTTGCAAAAGACATTGATCTATTGCTAGTAGCTGGCAAAAGCTTGTGGCAGCAAAATCCCATGCTGAAATCATCATGTATCTCATTCAGAGGGATCTGAATAGTCTAGTCTAACTGATTTCCAGGGCTTTGCGTGCTGGGCCAGGTGTGTACTCACCATCCAGAAGTCAGCCATACTGCCAATGGACTGGAAGGAGACATGGCTGTCCGAAGAGGTCTGCAGGAAGAGCTCAGACATCACTTTGGTGTAGTAATAGGCATTGGAACTTGTCATTCCATATGTCACTAAGAGAACAGACAAGAGGAAGATCCTCCTTACACCTGAATATTGGAGCCTGATATAAATACATTTCTAGGTTCACATACCTGTGTGTATTATCACAGGTAAACTGAGCAAGGCACAAGAGAAGAAATCTTGGGAAATCTAACTGTATTACTTTCTGCTTCCTTAGGGAATTACAAGCATATGTGTTCCATGCTCCAGAATTTAAATTGTGAGACTGACAGACTAAGTTCAGTCACCAGAGAAGACCACTGAATGATGCAAATTAACATCATGGGCAATGACGTCTGTCTTCAGACCAAATCTCTGAGAGAAATTGCTATGAGAGAAATTTTGTTTCTCAGATTAAAGTTAATGATCTGTATTTTTAAGATCTGATATAAAGCCATGAAGGTATAGAGATCATCCCATTTTCCCAAGTGGAAAGCTCCAGGTATGTTCTCATCAATCAAGAAACCTCACACAGGAGCAGGCTCTAACTTCCATAATTGTGATGTTTCAATCCTCCTGTACTCCTTCCTGCAGAAAAACATCCATCATGGTGATTACTAAGAACACATCCTGCTGTTGAAAAGGCACCATGAAAGCAAAGCAGCTGACATTCAAGGACAGCCTCCTCCTCTCCTGGATGAGTCAGTGTGCAACCACACATACGTCTGTGTGCGTGTCTTGGTTCTTTAGGAAGCACTTTTACTGAAGAACTGTCTCCCTGGGCCAGTGTGATAGCAACACGGGGCGGCATTGTCTGGCTATCTCTTCTGCCATAGGGTCCATGAAATATAATCATCTGCACTGCCCTGTGCCACAGGTGCTCATCTGTGATAGTGAGCCCTCACAAAAAGCCAATAGCCACACAAAGACCAATACATTCAGTACAGGGATGCTTTAAATTTGCCTACAAACACCACCGTGAGCTGTCATCTGGTTTATCACTTCAGCCACCCTTCCAGTCTTAGAGATGAGAATCTCTGATCACAGGAAGTTTCTAGACTGCTCTCTGAGTCTTGAGCATTTGATGCTCAAGATTAAGAAAATTCAAGATTAAGAAAATTCAAGATTAAGAAAATTCAAGATTAAGAAAATTCAAGATTAAGAAAATTCAAGATTAAGAAAATTCAAGATTAAGAAAATTCAAGATTAAGAAAATTCTTAATCACATCTTGATTTGATTAAGAAAAGAACCTGGAAAGATTGTCCCAGGAACATGGAGTTGATGGCTAGAGCTGACAATGCAGATCATAAACACTGCTCAAGCCTAGCTGAAATAAACTCTAATAGAGCAATAATCAGATTCTACACTGTGTGCAGCAGCTGTTCTGTAGGCTAATGACATACCTGCTTGCTGCAGTGAGTGCATGCACAGTGAATTTATAACCTACAACTGAATGAGGAAGACTAATAAGACCTCACATTATTCCACTCATGCTGCATGCAGTCAACCATCAAATATTATGGGTACTTACATAGACAGATGTCCACCAAAAACACAATATAGATTAGCAGCTCTCGCAGTGTGGTCTTCACATAAAGCTCTCTGTTTTCAGCTGTGTTCTCAGTCAGTGTTGTGCCCCACAGGCCTGTTGGATGTAAAGAGGATGTTGAAGAGGTTTGATGGCCATTCTGAAAGGCCATGTGAGGACCTGAAGCCCCACTCTCAAAGAACACCTTTGGGAGTTGGAATCTTTATCATTTTTCAAGACAAATCCCCTTTTCATTTTAAAGCTTGACTAAGAGCTGTAAAAATGTGTTAAATCACCCCTAAAGGAAACCATTCCGGCATCAACAAAAGACTTGGGGCTGACCCACGCTGAAAAATATCTGCTTCCTTACTTTGCTAAAACACAAGCCGGTTCTCTCTTGGAGTTCACTATGGACTGATCTTTTCCTGCCTTTTTTTGTAGCTTACCTTTTGCAGAAATCCAGTGTTTGCCACCAGCACTCCAGAAAGCACATCATTCTCAGCTCAGTGATTCATGTACCAACACCTGACACTCTGGCAGGACTTCCATAGCAGGACTGCATCTGACGTTATCTTTACAGCTATTAGTCCTTTTAGTGTGTGGTGAACCATGAGGCCCCAAATATTTGTCCTTTTCTTACCTAAAAAACTCTTGCTGATTTCTCTTAGGTCCTAAGGCTCAATCAAATAACCCAATTCAATAGCTGCAGCATAAAAAGTAGAGCCAAGTCATCTTCAGGATGTCTATAAATGAAGCTCTGATGTCTTCAATAGAGTCATGCCAATTGCACCAGCTAGCGATGCGATTTCTTCGCACAACTTCAAATCAGCTCATTGAACATCACCAGTGTTGATCAAAAAGAGAGAAACGCTTCCTTTAGAAGGGAACTTGACATTTCAGGCTTAACGAACCGCCCGATACCATTAGTGTATTTGTTTGTTCTTTTAGTAATGACTTTCTGCTGTCGTTTCTGAAATGCTCCTCAAGTTGAAAGGCCTGAAAACACCCACTTGAAAGCCTAGTGATGGAAGCCATGTCAATAGTACCCACAGCCTGGCTGCTTTCTGCAGCTCCTAGAGGGGCTCAGCCCTGATGCCCTTCCCCAGCAGCATGCAACTATTGTCTTCCTGGGAGCCAAGATCAAAGATATCTAAGGCCACGCATTTGAAGTCATCTTTGACAGAAGACAAAGTGCTTTTTTCTTTAGCAGAAGGAAAAGTTATTAGCGGTCTGTGTGCTTTTACTTCTGTCCCTTCGATAGTTCTTTGGCATCTCATCAGATGGGAGAGATCTTTGCACCATTGTCCATCACAGCAATTGCTGCAGCACCCACCCTGACTCCTGGACATACAAGCCTGTTCTGTACGTGCCAGAACAGCAACAGGAATGAGAACCAAGAGAAGAGCTGCATTAACTTGTACAGGAAAGAGTACCCCATGGTCCACAGGACTCCCCACAACAGAGACAAACATAGGAGTGGTAACCCACCCATCTGTTCAGATCACTTTTAAGTTACAGAATCATAGAATCATCAGAGTTGGAAGGGATCTCTAGTCCAACCTCCTCCCCTAAAGCAGGATTTCCTGAAGCACAGTGCACAGGACCGCATCCTGTTGAGTTTTGAATGTCTCCAGAGAATGAGACTTCACAGCCTCTCTGGCCAGCCTGTTCCAGTCATTTGCCACCCATGCAGTAAAGAGTTTCTTCTCATATCTAAATGAAACCTCCTGTGTTCTAGCTTCTGCTTGTTGGCCCTTGCCCTACTACCGGGCACAACTGGAAACAGTTTGGTTCCATCCTTCCTACATCCACCCTTCAGATATTTATAGAGGCAAATAAGTTGTCCTCTTAGTCTTCTCCTCTCCAGGCTCAACAGTCCCAGCTCTCAGCAATTCCTCAAAGGAGAGTACTGAAGTATATACACCATTTGCTTTCTTGGCAAGAAGGGCATGCTATCATGGTCAGCTTATTGGCCACCTGGGCTCCCAAGATCTTTCTCTTCGGGGCTAACTACTGCCTTCATCTCCAGATGCAACACAATCTTACTGACAGGCAGGGAATCCCTACTATCCACATATTTGGCATAGAAGAACAGAGTTTCTTTGCTTTAGGAATTAGAAGGATATATTTGGGAACACCTACATTCAGGGGCACTCAAATACACTTGAAAACTTGGTTGGAAGACTTGCCAGAAATTACTCCTGGAGGACCATGGGGCAGGCAGAAGCCAGAGGGCACAGTTGCCTGACATGGTTTAGATGGCCTTGGTTTTGGCTTCCATATGAATTAATAGTGTTAGACTGTAGCTGCAGTGACAAGTTGTGTTGATCCAGACAGGCTGTGCAGTTCAAGTCCAGGCTATACGGTTATTGATTCACAGATACTGTTAGAGGATACAGCTCTGAGAAAGCTCTTGCCCCCCAATCCCAAGTCAAGAAGGAAGGACACACTGGCAAGAAAACGAGCTTCTTGCTTTGCCTTCCCCATTTGTGCAATATTAGGATTTAATGCCTTCTAAAGAAACAGTTCAACAAATTCTCTTGCCTGGGGCTGATCCCTAATGAGTCTATGATATAAAGCTGCAGGATATAAAGCATCCTCGCAGGACACCTAACATGCTTCCAGGTTTTTCCTTGCCTCTGAATGAGCCTACATACTATTTCATTCCCATTCATCTTTTAAGCTGGAAACCAGCACCTCTTTCAGCTGTCTTCAAGCAAAGCCTCGTTTGCTGCATTCCCATTACTGTCTGCATTTCAGTCACGACAGTGAATCTCTGGTGGATGTCTATATGAGCCTTTAAGTTACTCTAACTCAAAAGCCAGTACCACTTCATCTGGAAAATACAAAGACATAGTAATCTTATCACCAGAGTAATGGCTCCTAGACAGAGCACCTAAGCTCTGCCTAAAGCTCTGCCTAAAGCTCTGCTGTGTTTCACTGCATGACCCTGAGCACACTGCTGTCTGTAGGTCCTGCCTTGTAGTAAATGTAACAGAGCCTGTTGCTACAGCAAAGCACACAGAATGAGGATGCTCCTTCCAGATCAGCCAGACGTGATCTCTGAGCAGGTTCCTGGGCTACTCAGACACTACTGGGTTTCTGTCTTTCCATCCCCACACTCGCCATCACACACACAGACACATATATCATCACTCTTCCCAAAGCCCAGTAAACTCTTTCTAGATATCAGAGCTTTACCTCTGATGCCTCTGAAGATGTAACAGCAGCACCTGAGGACAGGACCTGTCTTCCCATCCACAGCTTTACTCTCCTCTTGCTGGCAGGGCAATGCATCCCTCACCTCTTCAAAGTTCTCATATGGATTCTCCAGGACAGATTTAGGATTGTAGATGGCTTGAATCTTCAAAGAAGCAGAGGGAGAGCCATTGTAAACAGGATTATCCCAAGCTTTCTTCTCCACTGCCTCCAGCTCATGCTCCTCTGAGGCTCTCAAGTGGCTCTCAGCTCTGTTACTTAGGCAAGACAAGCTCATGACCAGTCACTGCCAGCAGAAGTACTTTTGAACTGGAGTTGTGGAGACTGCCTGCCCAGGCTGGAGATGCGGACTAGCAAAGAATCAGTGTCGAACAGCTTCTCTGTCCCAGCCACCAGAAGAGGGCAGCCCGGCAGCCCTCACCCAGCGCACATCCTCCCTCTTTTATACCGTTGCAGCTGGTGACACCGCCGCCTGTTAGGAAGCACCGGCAGCCCGTTATCTCGGTAGTCCTGGAAACACCAACGCATCCTTCTCCGCCTCCCAGCGGAGATAACAGACCTAGTGCCACTGCGGGAGATGGCCCTGAGTTGCGGGAGAGGAAGGGAAGGGGGCTGCTGGTGGATTCCCTCGAAACCCCCGACCGTGGGCAGCCCAGTCAGCTCCAGGAGGGAGCTCCGCTGGTGCTGGGAGCCACGGTGGGACCGAGCCTGTGAGAGCTCGAGGGCAGAGGGGCTGTGCTGGGATGCTTCATGATGGGGGTCGGGAAGTCCTGACTCTTCCACGAAGCATCAAAGAGTAGAAACATTCTCCATGATAGCTTAGCAGTGGTTGGACTTCATCACCTCTTCCAACCGAAGGGATTCTTTTGTTGGACTTGATCTTGGAGATCTCTTCCAACCGTAACGGTTCTATGATTCCATGATCCTGTGAATCTGATCAGCAGCAGAGCCAGGCTGCTGGTGATTTACCCTGGGCAGCTGCCTGCAGTGCAGGTGCAATTCCTGGCCCCAGCACTGTGGCTGGTTCAGGGAGAAACTGGCTCTTGGCCTAAACCATGATCCCAGTCAGCCTTTCCACAGCACCCTTTTTACTGTCTCATTGTTAAAATATGAGTGAAAACTGGGAGCAAATTCCTTCAGGTCCATTTTGGAAACCAGGGACTGATCTCTTCTGCTGTTTCAAGATTTCCATGAGCACTGTGGTGCCTGCTGGCTCTGAGGCGAGCCTGGGAGAAAAAAGCACACAGGATTGTGCCAGGCAAAACTGGAAAGAATAACAGAGACTGACAGCAACCACTCAGCACCCAGCAGAAAGAAGGTGAAAGCCCCACACGGGTCCTGGGACTGAGGTGATGGCTTAACCCAGGGATAACAGGCTTCTGTCTTGGTGATGAGATGATAAACTAATTAATGGGTAGCCTGAGCCTGGTCCTTCCTTGGGTCTGAATACAGAATTTGGTGCCTCTCCTTGGATCCTGGCAGTAGCTGCTTTTCTGACATTACCTAGGCAGGCAACGTGACTTTTGCACCTGCAGAACTAGAGGACTCAAGTAAGGGTATTGTCTCTGAACTGGACTAGCAGACAGGTGGTATTACTTGGCCAGCTGGGATGTGCAGAGTTGTCCCCCAGATGTCACCTGCCAGATGGCATCACTGAGCAGCTGCTTGAACAACAGCGAGGCAAGAACTGCTTTGTCACGGGGCACCCAAGAGGGCAGCAGCTGGTTGGAAGGTCACTAGATGTCTGGGCTAAATCCTTGGACTGGATTTGGGATTATTAGGGCCTGTTTACACAGTTGATTAGGGATGGAAGAGACCTTGAAAGGCCATCAGGTCCAACCCTCCTCCTCAAGCAGGATATAGATTATTGGAAAGCACTGCTGTGTTTTATCACTCCCTAGCAAAAGGCAAGCAGCTGAACAGAGTCAGTGGGGTGAATGGATGAAAAGCATTTGCAGCTGGAATGTTGAGGGATGAGACTTGAGTGAAAAGCCACATGCCAGGACTGGGCATCCCTGGAACCACAGAGCAGATACACCTCCCCATGCACAAGCAGCATGGCTCACGGTGCAGAGCTGCTGCTGCATGAGAGCATGCAAACTGTGCGTCTCACAACTTCACATCACATCCCTCAGACCCAGGTACCCAGCAGATCTGTCTTCTCACTAGGGCACAGAGCTGGTAGTGAGAAGGGGGGACCTTGACCTTCTGTGTTGAAATACTGAGCCACGCACCCAGCCCAGAAGACAGATCATGTCTGTGTCGCCTGATTTGGACCAGCCTAACAGAAAGCAGAGCAAAGAGCACCCTGTAATTAAGGAAACACATGCAGTGCTTTGCAGGCAGGTTGGGGTGACTCATTCATTTATGCAGGTCTGTAAAGGTCCCTTTTAGCCAATAAACTTGAAGTATGCTGTTAGTGCATGCTTCAGTGCTGGAAGGGAGTCTAGGTGGGGCTTGATCTGTCTATCTGGCTTGCAAAACGGTACAAGCACTTCCCTGCTAGGAGGCAGGATATGCATTTGCATAAGAAGCTGCCCTGTTCTATGCTGGGTGGCACAGGGAGGTTTGTTAGCTCAGGCAGAATGTGACCCAAACTTTAGGAACTCATAAATCAACATGCTACCTGTTGCTCCTGGAGATGAAGCTTCACAGTGCCTCCCAGCATTTACCTCACATATTTATTCCTTCCGCTGCCATGGACCTTTTTAAACAGACTTCATTCTTGTGAAAACCAGCCGACATGAATGCTCTTCTGCATTGTTTCTTCTCCTCTTTTTTTTTGAGGTTCATTTTTCAGCAGGCCTAGAAGAAAGCTTTTGGAGGTGCCCAGGGAGAACTGTTTCTAAAACCATAACCAGCTAACACAGGAAGACTCAGCATGTTAGGAAAAGACAACGGAGCAGTGCCCCAGAAGGCTTCCTGACAATAAGTTCCTCAGAATAAGACGTGGGTCAGAGTAGTTTCTGGACTAATTATTCATTCACTGCACAGAAATCTTTCCCGAGGAGAAGGACTGTCAGCAGAACTGCTCACACCCAGCTACAGGCAAAGAAAAAATCATATAGATGGTTTATATGATCTATATGTCATAGTGGGATCAGTCTCTGGAGATAGAGAATTAATTTAGACACTGAGGAAAACCACTGAGCAGGTGAGAGGAAGAAAGCCATGGAAGAGTTCCTCTAGGGAGAGGATACATTCCCTGCCCTCAGGAAGGGGATGCATTCCCTGCTGTTGAAGAAGGTTGTTATGAATAGGAAAGGTGAAGCTCTCTTAGAAATGATGAGGAGAGAGGGGAGGAAGACAGGCTAGATGATCTTTAAGGGCTCCTTCTACCTGTAATTATGTTAACTGGCCAGCAGCTTCATTAGGGAGCCTATGAGCTATTTTCCCAAGCATCTCAAGTCTTGTAGAGGAACAGCATCCTGTCACCTGCCTTGAATGGGCAATGAATGAAACTATTTCCATGCTGGAGGGAGTAATCACTTCTTTTAATTCATTAGAAGATTTCCTCTCAATGGCTTACTTGTGTTGGTAATTATGGGGATATCCCCCCTCCCTCAAACGTTCTCAAGAAAACTGACATCACCACACTTAAAGGATGAGAAAGCAGGAGCCCTTGCAGATTTTGTGTGGTTTTGTTTGAGTTTCTGTTTGGGTTTAACCCTTCATCTCCAGAGCTAATCTATGGTGCTTGCAGGGTATGAGTAAATCTCCCTTGCTTCCTCACCCGAGATCACAGTTTTGCTTTACAACAGGTGACTGAATGTGCTATTTAAAAGTTCAACCTCCTTCTGTATAGCAGAGAATAAAGTATGGGGGGTTTGCATCTAATTAATTAATAATTAATAATTACATTAAATTAATTACATTAAATTAATAACTAATAATTAAACATACATTTCAGCAGTAGTTCTTCCAATATTCACTGTGAAATCAGTTTCTATCACAAACATTATGCATTGGTTTACAGGAGAACTATACAGCACAGCTCGTTTTGCCATCAAGGCCTGTGACACAAGGAACCCCTGATGCACGAGGGTGGCCCCTGTAAAGGAACCCTGGGCTGCCAGTGCAGAGTGAAAGGAAAAATCCTTTCCAAACACCACAAAAGCTCATTTAGAAAATAAAAGTCTGATGGAATAGATACCCAGATAGCAAACAAGTTATGCAGAAGGTATGGTTCCTGGTATTTAAGGATCAGCACTGGATTCCTCCCCTGTAGCTGTGCGTGTCAGGCTTTATTACACTCAGTACCTTGGGAGGAAATCAGTGGCAGGAAAACACTCGAATACAACAAGCTGGCAGTTGTGATCTGATTTTCATTGGAAAGTACACAGTCATGTTGCCTCTCTTCCTTCAGCTAGGACAAGCTTAAATACCTCTAGTAATCATAATTACAAGGACAATATATGAATGAAGGGGTGGGGGAAGCTTCGTTTTCACTGTGTGCAAGGCAGTCTGAAGCCTGTTTTGGGAAGCAGACAACGTGGCATTTAACCTGACCTTCCTGGACAGCCAAGAATTCACCAGCTGTGAATGAGTTGTCCCGTTTTGGGTGCCACAGTGTAAGAAGGACATTGAGGTGCTGGAGCGGGTCCAGAGAAGGGCCACAAAGGTGGTGACCTATGAGGAGTAGCTGAGGGAACTGGGGTTGTTTAGTCTAGAGAAGAGGAGGCTGACAGGAGAGCGTATTGCTCCCTACAACTACCTAAAAGGAGAGTGTAGTGAGGCTGATGCTGGCCTCTTCTCCCAAATTACTCATGATAGGATGAAGGGAAATGGCCTCAAGCTGCATTGGGGGAGGTTTAGATGGAATATTAGGAAGACGTTCTTTCCTGAGAGAGTGGTTGGGCACTGGAACAGGCTGCCCAGGGATGTAGTGGAGTCACCATACCTGGAGGTGTTTAAAATCGCATAGACAGAGCACCTGAGGCCATGGTCTAGGAGTTAGGGAGATGTTGGGAGAAGGGCTGGATTTGATGATCCTAGAGGCCCTTTCTAGTCATCATGGTTCTAGGATTCTATGAAAGAGACATTATCACCAGATTTCCCCACCTGAGCTTTGGGGTCACTTGCAAAATCCCACTCTTCATTAGCTGTCCACGCCAACCCAATTGCACCACACAGGCAAAGTCAACACTACTGCTAAGCTGCACCTGTCCAACGCTTCCACAGACGACTCCCCACATCCTACCTACAACTTGTCCAGATCTCCTCCTTTCTCACTGAACTTCTCTCCCTCCTGCATAGACAAGCCTTCACAAAGTTGCCCAGCTTCCCATAATACTCAGAAACAACATGCTCTGGCATGAAACATGTCGCGTGTTCCTTAGGAGTCCAACCTACACGAACTGCTGACAGGCGCTGTCCTCACCGAAGCCAGACACTGCAACGACTGCTGCCAAGCTAAAACTGCATCCGCAGAGCAACGCTGTAGGTGTAAGTTAATGCAGAGGTGGGTTTGCAAGCTGCAGAGTGTACACCCGAGGGTTTAACATGGCATTCTATCAGGGAAACCCTGTTCTTCCTGAGACAAGTGGATAAGCAGAGGCTATTTAAAGGCAGCACTGGCATGGTTCTCCAATTCTGAAGCTGACAGCAATGCATTTTATTTGTGTTGTCATGCAGGATCTGTTTATACACTGCTCCATCCAGTCAGCTGGTGGAGAGAGATGATGGAAGAGAAAGAATGTTTAGGACAGGATTAACCCCCTCACCATCCTTGTCCCCAAGCCCGCGGTTATCCTAGGAGTCCTGGGCAAAGTT
This sequence comes from Upupa epops, assembly GCA_013397515.1. Taxonomy (NCBI): domain Eukaryota; kingdom Metazoa; phylum Chordata; class Aves; order Bucerotiformes; family Upupidae; genus Upupa; species Upupa epops. Next base: position 13,469 of record VZRI01013111.1, read on the forward strand.
GTGCCATTCTTCTCCATTTTCATGGGATGAGTTAACTGCAGAGCTTTCTGTTCCAGACACACTTTTTACTTCAAGGTTCTCACCCCAGCAGCACTCCTCCATAGAATCACAGAATGGTTTAGGTTGGAAGGGACCATCTGGTTCTATCCCCCCTACTGCAGGCAGGAAAACCTCTTACTAAACCAGGTTGCCCAGAGCCCCATCCAACCTGGCCTTCAACACTTCCAGGGAGGGGTCGCATACGACTTGTCTAGGCAACCTGTTCCAGTGCCTCATCACCCTCATAGCAGGAATTTCTTCCTAAGCTCCTGTTGTAGTTTGAAACTTTAGATTTCTTGCCTGAGGCGCTGGGATGTTGCTCTTAACAACTTGTGGTTTTTTCACTTGCAATTCCAGGCTGGGTTTTTGCAGCTCTGCAAACAAACAGAAGGAGTCTGGAGTTTCTGGTTTCTTTTTCACTTCACTTTTCGCCTGTGTGCAGAGAGGACACACTGCACTNCATAGCAGGAATTTCTTCCTAAGCTCCTGTTGTAGTTTGAAACTTTAGATTTCTTGCCTGAGGCGCTGGGATGTTGCTCTTAACAACTTGTGGTTTTTTCACTTGCAGTTCCAGGCTGGGTTTTCGCAGCTCTGCAAACAAACAGAAGGAGTCTGGAGTTTCTGGTTTCTTTTTCACTTCACTTTTCGCCTGTGTGCAGAGAGGACACACTGCACTGAGCTGAGTGGCCATCTTGCCCTGGGAACATAGTCAATAGAAACAGAGAGAGGGACTCAAAGATCAGCAGAAGGAAGTTTTCATCTGATTTCCAAGGTTTGCTGAAATGGACAGAGTTCTTCCCTCATCCATGGCTGTAGGAGTGAGCAGTTTGGAAATGGTGGCTTGGTAGCACATGGAACAGGGAACTGGACTTTAAAGTGCCCGATGATGCTGAGAGGCTTGTCCGTGGATACTTCCACAAGAAGCAGGAAGAGCCCAAAGTCTCTTCTTTCTGCAGAGTTTGAGTCTGCAGTTCAGCTCAGTTATGTAAGAACAAGTGATTAATCTCTGAATGTCTTTGTGTTAAGTCCTTTCATGTGGGGTTTTTTCTGTGGGGTGAATTAAATATCCCCTCTTTTAGCTTTAAATCATTCCCCCTTTTCCTATCACTAGAATGCCCCATAAAAAGTTCCTGACCAGCTCTCCTGTAGCCCCCTTCAGGTACTGGAAGGCTGCTAAAAGATCCCTCAGAGCCTTCTCTTCTCCAGGCTAAACAGCCCCTCTTTCCTCAGCCTGTCCTCATAGGAGAGGTGCTCCAGCCCCCTGATCAGCCCTGTGGCCCTCCTCTGGACTTGCTCCAACAGTTCCATGTCCTTTCTGTACTGGATACTTCAGACCTGGATGTGTTACTCCAGGAGAGATCTCATAATAGCAGAGAAGAGGGGGAGAATCACCTCCCTTGACCTGCTGGTGACACTCCTTTTGACACAGCTCAAGATATGGTTGGCCTTGTGGGCTGTCCTCACAGATTATTGGCTTATGCTGAGCTTCCTCTCCACCGATACCCCTCAAGTCCTTCTCCTCAGGACTGCTCTCAAGCCATTCACCACCCAGCAAGTATTTGTGCTTGGGGTTACTCCAGCCCAGGACCCTGCACTAGCACTTGTTGAACCTCATGCGGTTTTCACTTTCTTTCCCTGAGGTATTCCAGCATTTCCATTCAAAACCACACCTCAGTGTCATCATCTCGCTGAGTTACCTCAGAATTTTCCAGTGAAGCCCTTCCAGTGCCATGTTCTCCATCAGGTAGCTCAGCATTATCTGCCCAAGCCTACACCAGTGCTATCCCCTCCCTGAGGTACCTCAGTATTTCCCACTGAAACCCCTCCCGATGCTATTCTTTCCGTGGGGTACCTCTCCTGTGTCCTGCTGAAGTCCCTTCACTGCTGTCCCTTCAGCCTTTCCTACCCAAAGCCAATATCCCCTCCTTGAGGCCTCACATTTGATATCAAAGCTCTTTCTGTACCATGCCACGTACCCACTCCAGCCTTTCCCTCTGAAGCCTCCTTGATGCCAACCCCCTGGAAGTACCTCAGCATTCCCACTAAAGCCCCTGCCTGGCATCATTTACTCCTTGAAGCCCTGCAGCCCCTGCCCCTCATAAACTGTCCTCGCTCTGCACTGCTCTAGCACTGACCTTCCTGCCTGCCCCAGTGACACCATGAGCCGCACTACCTGCAGCAGGGCCCTGCACAACAGTCAGGCTGGGGGTCCTGTCCCTCAAAGCCGCTTTCATGTTTTCCACCCCACCCTGGTCCCTGCCCACTTCAAGCATCATTCTCGGTCCAATTGCATGGCACGGTGCTCACACTCACAAAGCTTGACTCTGATCAGCTCTCCTCACCACCTAAACTCAGCTCTGCCCTCCACACTCTACCTAATAGCTACCTAGACTGTCCAGAATCTCCTCTCAAACTGCCCACCTACCAGATTTCACATTCACATCCATCGCTCTCTTACTCTCTGCACCACACGTCTCACAGGCCCTCTCTTCTTGCAGTCATGCTGCAGCACCAGCGAACACCTGCCTGGAGATTTTCACACTGTCCTGGAGAGGCCACCCTGCAGTGACTGCTGACAGAGACGTCCTGTCCTCACCTCAGCAAACCCCCGAACACTTAGGATCGCACATGCAGATCAGTCCACTCTGTTTCACCTTACTGAGTGTTGTTCTTCCTGCCAGGCGGGATTCAGCCTCCTCCTTCTCCTCCTCCACTCCAGCAATTCTAGTGTCCCCCAGCCACCAGGGGAGAAAAGCAGCGGGAACACACTTGATTCTTGCATGTGAAGTCCTACCACACTTGATTCTTGCATGTGAAGTCCTACCTTCAGTGCTGCTGGTTACAACCGTCCAACGAAGATGGTTAGAGGTGCTGAAACAATCACGATGAAGGAGACCTGAGATAAAACACACCACAAATCATTAAAAATCCCACTTACTGGCTGTAGTGCCAACTACACGTGCCTTTAGCCATGTCTTAAATCCTTAGTGTAAGGGGAAAAGAGCACGGAAGAGCTCATGAATTCTCCAAACAGCAGTACCGAACACTGAATCAGAACAAAGAATTTCACAGTTAGAAACCAGTTTAATCAGTTAATAAAGAGCAGACACTTGTGAGACATTGAAGCTAAATATTTGCCCAACCCATGAGGACAACCTCTCCAGGAGTTCATAAGCCACTGCTGAATGTTTCATCAGTAAGAGATGATGCTGGGACACCAGACGCAGACCAAATGTCTATGCTGAGCAGGGCTGAAAGCTCAGCTCTGAAGGCCCTCACTTCCCTGCCCCTACCCCAGCAGCAAGCACTACCCTTGCTGGAGGGCCAGAACTGCACTGTGCAGCAAGATAACATGGGCAGCTTCTACCTAGATTCTGAACAGACTTCTTAATGTTCTTCCAGGAGCTCAGTACTTATGACTAAGGCTTCAGGATTTGTAAATACCTCTTGAGAAGCCTTGTAGAGCACAGGCATAGCCCTGCACAATACACCGAGTCACTCTTTCCTGCAAAGAAAGCAGAAGAAGACACAGCCATGGATAAATAATTCCAAGCTCAAGTTCCTGATTTCTTCTTCACGGTGCTATGTTCATTCTCTTGGCAACAACCCGTTTTGTCCGGGTTCCCATGCATTTGGGTTCCTGCTTCCAAACAGAATGAACTGAGACCGAGCTGGTGGTTATCCCCAAGGATAACCTCACGTGAGGGGATGGGAAAGTGACGGTGGAGGTGCTAATCAGTTGTTCAAGATGAGAAGAAGCAAACACACTTCCAGGCAGGGTGCCTTAGCGCTGGTAACCTGTTTGTGCTGCATTCTGAACACTTCCCAGCACAGCACACTAACATCGATGACTTGACCTCTCATTTAAACCGAGTCTCCTCGGCTCTCTCCACTCTTGTATCAAACAAGTGGATTTTGTCTGCGTTTAAGTTAGTTGAGACCATTCTTACCCTAAGAATGTGCAGAGACTAAGACAGCCAACCATCTCGTGAGAGACTCCTTGAGGAACGGCCACAGAAAGTTGCAAGCTGCTCTCTGCGGGCCAAAAGAGCGTCAGTAAGCACACCTACCTAGGTGTCTGCAGCCCATCAAGATAAACCTGAGGAGGAGGAAAAGGTGGAGGAGTGGAGGGCGGCTTAGGCAAACAGAGACTGAAATTAAGCTTGTTAGAAGGAATCGTTACTGTGTTGTATAACAAAGCAATGTCTCCACAAACATTTGTGTCTGTGTAAGCATGTATTTACTAACACGTCTTTCCTAACACCTTGGAGAATTCTCTTGCGTTCATGTATCTGTACCTGTGAAATGCTCGAGGGGAGGGAGGCCCTGCAGAGAGACTTAGAGAGACTGCATCAATGGGCCAAGGTCAGTGGCGTGCGCTTCAAAAGGGACACGTACCACGTCCTGCACCTGGGCCACCACAACCCCCTGCAACGCTTCAGGCTTGGGGATGTGTGGCTGGGAAGTTGTCCAGCAGAAAGGGACCTGGGGGCATTGGTCAACAAGCAGCTGAGTACGAGCTAGCAATGTGTCCAGGTGGCTAAGAAGGCCCATGGCATCCTGGCTTGTATTAGACGTAGTGTGGCAAGCAGGAGTAGGGAGGGGAACGTGGCCCTGTTGGCACTGGTGAGGCCATACTGGAGTACTGTGTTCAGTTTTGAGCACCTCAAAGCGAGAAAAATACTAAGGTGCTGGAGCTGGTGCAAAGAAGAGCAGCGGAGCTGGTGGAGAGCCTTTTGCAGAGCAGCTGAGGGAGCTGGAGCTGTTTAGCCTGAGGAAGAAGAGGCTTATAGCCCTCTACAGCTATCTGAAGGGACACTGTAGAGAGGTGGGTGCTGGTCTCTTCTCACAGGTCATTGAACATGAGGGAACAGCCTCAAGCTGCACCAGGGGACATTTAGGCTGGGCATTACTGAAGCTTAGTCCAGGCCTTGGAACAGGCTGCCCAGGGAGGTGCTTGAGTTGTCATTCCTGGGAGTGTTTAAAGATGATTTAGATGTGGACAGAGTAGGGTGATGACCTCAAGGGTCTTTTCCAGCCTGACTGATTTTATGATTCTATGTTCCTATGAAGTTGCTCTCAGTAAGGATTTCACTGGATGGCTGCAAACTCAAAGAGAATGGCATGTGCCATTCTAGCTGAGCAAAAAGAAGTAGGCATTGAAGCACAAGGTCCTTGTGACAATGGACATCCTCCCTCTTTTCAGAATATAATAAATATAAATATAATTATATACAATAAATAAATATTCTTGATCTAGTCAAGCTCTGAAGATGAATAACCTTTACTATTGCTCTGCAGGGTGTTGGTTTCTCAGCCTTTATTGCAATAGATGCAGATGTGCCCTTACACATCCACATCTATTACAGAATTTGCTGTAGAGTTTCACATCAGCTAAGAAGAATTACACCCTGCATTCCCTAAACTTAAGGCCTTGAAGGCATCTGCTCTCATTTTACATTCAATGTGGTGGTCTCGGTTTGATGAACTAAATGGGGTCTAGGATGGGACCCTCCATGCCCCATCGTTCCCACTGGCTGTTCAGCCTTGAGCACTCCTGTGCTCACAGCAGCCACACAACTCCTGTAGCCCAAATTCCAGGTGGGCTGGCCCAGCCTTTGTGAGCCCAGATATATCGTGATGGCAGTGAAAGAACAGCCTGACGCTGCATCTCTGCATCAAGCATGCCCACCTTGTATTGGCACTACCAAGAAGAATGCCCATCTTTGAAACAGCAGGGGCAGTGATGAATACTCAGGTGGGCAGCACATCCAAAGGGCCTGGCTGTGTAACGCAACTAGCTCTGGATGGCAAACAACCAGCAGTTCACTCCCAGAGATGACCCAAGTTTATAGAGTCAAGCAGATGGCTATGAGGTGCTCAGAGAGCCACTCCCCACAGGCTGGGCTGCTCTCTGTGCCAGTGGCAGGGTTTTTGGTTACAGGCTACACCTTTGACAGACTTGGCATGGCAAGGAAGGACAGTGACACACGCAGCACGTGTCCCGTGGCATGTCACGAGCAAACATCTGCCAGTGTTCCCACAAAGCCAAAGCAGGATTTCCCCAAGATTTCTTCCCCAAAGCAGCTATCTGCCAAATGCAGGTGGGCCCCTGCATAACACCCCTGAGAATACCGCAGGCTGCAAACTCGTGGTGAGTGAGTGCGATGAGAAGGGATGCTGACAACTCTTTCTTGTTTTGTTTCTGAAAGGGCATAGGCTTGGTTTTAAACATCTGTTTAGAAAGCCTGTTCCTCTGAGCCCCTGATGGCAGCCACTGACTGTTCAGACAGGTCACTTGCTGCTTTCTGTCAGGATCTCTGTGCACAAAGGGAAGAGTCAACCACTAAGTCGCATGTTACGTTAGAGAAAGTCATTATGCCACAAAGGCCTGTCCAGTAGGAACAGTTTGCCTCTGTGTAGCCCATTCCCTTAGAGCACCTCTAAGTTACTTAAATAGGAAGGAAAATAAAGGCAGCCAAAGAGGTGCAGAAACTGGCTGGAACTTCTATGGCAAGCAGAGAGCTGAGCAAGGAAGAATTCCAGACTCCCATCCCACTTGGTTCCTGCTAATGCACTCTCCAGCTGGAAGAGGTCCACATCCAAGAATTCAACACCTTGTCTATTAGTCCCTAAGCAGCCTTCCCTGGTTTGTCTCTATGATCAGGCAGTGTAAAGAACAGTTTAGCTGAAGAGGAGAAGCAGCTTCCAAGACAGTGCAGACCTAACCTGCTGTATGTTGTGCTAAAGTGCTGACTAATTAACCTATAGAAGCCTCAGAAGTGAGATGAGATGGGAGTTCCCATCAGCTTTGCTAACAGAAGCAAGTATGATGGGAACTGGCATCACTACATCCAGTTTCCTGGTGGAAGACCATAACCCATGCAACAGGAGACTGGTAAAAAAAGCTTCCCTCCTCCTGAGCTTGCTGATAGTCCCCCCTTTAGATGCACCAGCACTATTCAAGCATTTAGTCTCTCAAGTGCAGGTAAGGCCTATGATCTTTACAATCCATTCCCAGTGAAACTTGCATTGGCTGTTGTGTGGTTTCATTAGCTATGATCTGTATTCAGTGATTTTCAAGCTCGCCAGTTACAAGCTTGTGAGTTTAGTAAAGCTCTGAAAGTCACCACTCCACTCACCTAAGTTTGCTTGGCAGCTCCCAGGAATTTTATAGCGTGTGGCTTCTGGCTACCAACTGGTTTCCCTCTTCGAGAACACTCACTGGGAGCATCGTTAACCTTTTGTGACTTTCTGGATGCATCCCATGAGGATGTTGTTCTAAAGCTATCTGGATCCAGCCTACCTCAGACACCTGCCCTGGAGTGCTGTTCAGCAGCTGTCATATCTGCATGATGCTTCAAGGGCTGTAGTCCTGTACTTTCATGTTTTGCTGAGCTTTGGCAACCCTGCAGGAGCCAGTGGCCCAGCTATTTCTCTCTACTCCTTCCCCCTCCCTGCCATAAATAGCCAAAATTCAGAATTCCCTGTGGGAATGTGACCTGTGGGCTGTGTGGCAGCACAGGACTGCATTGAACAGAGGAGACTGAGGATTGAACTTGCTAATGCTTACAGGTATCCAAAGGCGAGTGTCAGGAGGCTGGGCCCCAACTCTTCGCAGCAGTGCACATGGAAAGGACGAGGGGCAACGGGCACGAACTGGAAAACAGGAGGCTCAACCTAAACAGAAGAAAAACTTCTTTGGTGTGAGGGTAACGGGACAACGGAACGGGCTGCACAGGGAGGCTGTGGAGTCTCCTTCTCTGAAGACATCCAAAACCCACCTGGACACATTCCTGGGGGATCTGCTCTGGGTGATTCTGCAGGAGAGCTGGACCAGGAGTTCTCCAGGGCTCCCTCCCAACCTCTACCGCTCTGCGATTCCGTGACTGTGTGAAAAGCAGCAGCCTGGTCGCAAGGACAAGAGCAGAGAGCCAGAAGAGGTGGCAGTGGGATGACCCATCCTTACCCCGGTCCCCTGCCCTGAAGGCGGGTGGGCTCACCCCTCTCCCGGGCTCTCTGCCCGGGCACGCCCGGGGTGCCGCCGGCCACCGGGTGGCAGCCGCGCCTCGTCCTGCCGCCGCCGCCCGGGGACACCGAGCGGTGTCCGGGATGCTGCCACAGAGAACGGCTGGGGAAGCCGTGTCCAGCGCCACCGAGTGCGCTGCCTCCTGAGCAAACAGCGCCGTTCTCCCACCTCCGCGTGGTCCTCCCGTGGGAACAGGAGCCTTAGACCCGCAGAGCGCACACAGCCAAGTCCACACGGGAGGGCAGACACCCCCTGCTGCCCCCAGGGCTGCTGCCTTTCCCACAGGAGTCTCAGGCAGGGTACTGGTTGAGGAGATGGCACTGCTGGGTGGCAGCAGAGCACCTCAGCTGCTGCCTTCCCCAGCCACCTGCCCATGTCAGCCTAGAAGGCAACAGGGTAGAGGCACCAGGTGGACCAGGTTAAGGTGAAGCAGAGTTAGGCCTGATCTAAATCTCACCTAATGCCATTCCCTCTTGTCCAGTACTGAGAGAGATCGGATTACTGTCTTCTTCCAGCCTTGTCCTTGCCTCCCTTCATTCCTCCTTCACCATCACCACCCAGCTCCCTCACACGCCTTGCATTCCTTTCTATTTTCACCACTCTCTTCTGCATTGTCCCCAGATTTGCTCCCTCTCTGGACCCGTGGCCAAGCACATTTTTCCAGCTGGTGCCATCCCAGTGTCAGGATGACTTCGAGTGACCTCTGCTGCTCCTGACGCCACAATCCAAGTTGTGTTAGTTTATTTAGCAATCCTCTGGCGCTGCTGGCTTGGTTCAGCTACACCTCCACAAGGCTTCCTGGGCCAGGCAGTGCAGGATGGCTGCCTTGAGCCCTTTGTGCAGCTGGTCCTGGCTGCATGGCCCCCTCCTCAGCTAGCTCCTATTGCCTGAAACCTGCATTCCCCAGCAGCTACTAACACTCACCTCCAGTGCCAGATTGGTTTTGTCTTCTGACAAACTCAATTAGCACCAACTTGGTCATCCTAGTTAATAAAGACAGTAAGAACAGAGCCAGAACAGCCCCAGCAAGGTCCATCCTGTCACTAACAGGACAGAGAAGCAGAAACATCTTCTACCTAGGCGAGATTCTTCTCCAAGGTCTCAACCAAGCACTCAGCTCTCCTCCTGCCTGAGGACCAGTACAGGTGTTTGGCAGGAAAGGAGTGCTGTTTATTCCACTTAGGAAAGATCATTCTGGCAGGCTGCTACTCCTTGCATATTGTTGTTGTGGCATGAGGGAGAGACACACATCATGTGGTCTTTGATCTACCAGGTATTGGGGGGTTTGCTGGTGTGGCTGCAGTTGGACTCAGTGATCTAGGAGGTCCTTCCCAGCTGTGATTATCCTGTGATCCTGTGACACAGCACAGTCCCCAACAGCAGCTCCTTTCTGAAAGTCAGCGTGGTGTTTGTAGTTAAATCTACGTGTTGTGAAGGATCTTAGGAACACTCTCACCTCTCAGAGTCTTCTGACAGACACAGACGATGTAGACATCCCATGCTGATAATGTAGGGAAAAGCCAAAGGGTGGGGCTGGGGGAATAATACTGGATTAGCAGTTCAAATTTGTGTCTTCAGCGCTGTTTAACTGTTGTATAACTAATACCTAGCCAGGGGGACTCACCGTGCCTGCTCCTGTCATGCCTGGAGGAAATTTCAGAGATGAGACAAAACAAGATCAGGGACATTCAAAGCAAAACCTCAAGCATCTCTGGCACTTGCTGCAAGAGTATCCCTCTCCCTTGGGTGTCAACTGCTGACATTTCTGTTGTTATTTCTCTTAGTCTCTGGTTGAGAGTCACATCAGTACTCATTTGCTAAAGAAGAAAGACCCTCGCCCAAAGGGTGAAATAAAGGTACACAAGAGATCCATCAGTTCCAGGGAAAGAGATGGGCTCCTGTGCTTGAGGTCTTGGTACCTCCTGAGATCCAGCTGTGAGCTCTAGGGAAGAAGCAACATGCCAGGTGTGCTGGTATTGTTGGAAATAAAAGTTGGGACCCCTTGGGCACCAAAGAGCTGCCCTAATCCTTCCCCAGCATGTCCTGAGATCGCTGCACTGATTTTTGAGGGACAAGTGCTGGACAAGTCCTGCAAGAGCCAAGTGCCAAGAGGCAGATTCCTCAGGAGCTGCAAATTATTTGCCACTTTCCTACCTTCATGCACCAGTTTTCTCTAACTGAATCTTGGCTTTGTTTAGATGAAGACAGTTTGACCCTGGTGCGATTATATGAACTCAATCAGCACAATCCTATGTTGCACAGCACTTGTTCTCCTCTTCTCATTCCTGACTATGACATATAATCCATGAAGGTTCTATTTTTATAGGCAGGAAAACAAGACAATAAAGTCTCTGGTGGCCATTTGAAAAGCTAGAGACTGGCATCGATATCTTGTACGAGGTATTCAGGGATGAGCCAATCACCTGACTGATTGAGAAAGAGCAGAAGGAGTAGTTGGGGCCCTACCAACTGCAGGTTTGCACACCAGCTGGCTGGTATCTGTGCTCCAGTGCTTTCCAGACTCTTCCTGCCCCAACATCCAGGCATGTTAGCTGGGATTCTGGGGTACTCTCAGGGAGTACAAAAGCTGCGATCATATGGGGACATCCTCAGGCAGAAGACATTGCAGTCCCTTACTAGTGGTTTGAGGGGTGACATCCTGACAGGCACCCACCCCCCTAAGCCACACAGCTCGGTAACACATGGGCAACCAAAGCTTTGCTGATGCAAGACAGGGTAAATTAGCCTGAAGTCTCCCTGTGTGTTGCTTTTTCTGTTCAGGGGAGCTCTTCAATTTCAGGGTTTCTCATCTTTACACATAATTCGTCATTCCCAAGGCACACCACGAGGCCAGCAGACTATTTAAAAAGCAGAATGGCACAATGGACAAACAAAGCAAAACCTCAGAGCTGAGGTGTTGCCGGTGCCAAGCAGAACCAGACAGTTACTCCATGTGCCCTTCCTATGATACTATTTCTACATCTCCAGTTTGCTCTGCTGCCAGCACCATGACATTATGAGGACATGCCCCAGTGTTGCCCCCATGGCCTTATCTGCAAAACTGCTGTCTCAACCAAGTCCATCTCCCAGCGTAGGTCTGGGCAGTTGACTCTTCCCCTCAAGGTAGAACTTTGTACTTGACTAGTGAATTGCATCCTATTTCTTTCAGTCCTTACGTTTGATTTGCCAAGATCTTATTGGAAATCTAAGCAGGGTGACCTCCACCACATACTGCACTCTTCCTAATCTAGCACAGCTCGCAGAAGTAGGAAGCTTGATCTGTCTCTCACCCCATGGATCAGCAGGAAAAGTCAGAGTAACTGTGCTCTGCATTCTGGCAATCCTCAAACTGAACGTCGGTGCTTTTACTCCAGTTTCTCACAAGTGTTTTCATCTAGGTAACATTAGGAGGGTAAGAATAGTCACGATAACATCAGGTCCTCCTATAACAAGAGCCATACCATTCTGCTTTGCCCTTACCTTTCTTTTCTCAAAAACTCAGAGGATGTTACAGTCTCACAGTACTGACAAGGCTAGAAAAGACCTGAAAGATCATCCAGTCCAACCTAAAACCAACCCAGTAACCCTAACATCTGACATCTAGATCATAATGTTGAAGCCATTTCCTCATTAAAGTTAGTTGATCTTGAAGTTTATACCTGAATTCTCTGCAAAAATTACCTCAAACACAGCTCACATGAAGCAAAACACACACCTCCCAGAACACACCTGCTGTCTAATGTGTGACTAGGTGGTGGTCAACCATCTGCTGCAGCTCTTCAGTGCCAAGGGACTTCGTAAGAGGACTATGTAGACTGATTTATTGACGAGACCTCCGTGTTAGCACTGTTACAAGACATAAGAGAGAAAGTAAACACTCTTTAAAAATGTAATCTGAAATAGCTGAGAGTAGATACCGGGCTGCAGAGTCCTTTCAGCATCAGCTGCCCAAGATTTCTTTTACACTTGCAACAGATCTCTTTCACCATATTAACACTCTATGCACAAAAATCCCTACTGCCCACCAAAAGGAACATGAACCCAGAGGTCTGCAGCCCTTTAAGTGAGGAATTAGATGTGGAAAGGAAAGACTGTGTTCCAGCTCCATTCTTTAAAGAAGACAGGGTAGACAGGTTCTTCAAAGATCTGGAAAGGAAGCAAAACCAGGCAGGCAGGTAAGGGCTCCATTCCCAGGATGAAGGCCTAGAAATGTTCTTGGCTGGAAACATAACAGCTTGTAGCACCTCTCTCCATAAGGACTCAGAATGTCCTTTCCTTGGCCAGACACGAACACTGCCACTGCCTGTCAGTTGTAAAGGTGAAGTAGCACTCCGCTCAGGTTGTTAATCGACCTGGACAAAGGACACAAGCACCAACCCCATTTTATAGAGAAAAAAGTGCTGCTTACAAAATATAGCTCTTCACTGGGAGAAGCAAAGAGGGAAAGAAGGAAAAGCAGGGTGGCTTCTGGAGGAATACAAAGACAGCCCTCTGCTCTAGCCCCGGTGCCCAGGAGGAAAGCAAGCATTCCCTTTAAAAATGGCTAAGGTATAGAGGCAGGCAACGTCGTGGATGCAGTCAGGGAGAGGAACACCCCATCTCTGAGGTTTCCTTTGTGTGACAGTGTTAAGTCTAGAATAGGAAAGTTTGGGATGAGGATCCAGCAAGTTACCCCTTTTTTGTTCTCTTAAGTGCTGCACAACCTCCAAACGCCCAGGCTGCTGAAGACAAGGGTGGAAAGCAGTGATGCAGAGCACACGCACAGAGTGAGTACACCATGGCATGGAGCAGCAGCAAACTAACCTTGGATGTGCCCTCATTCTTTCCTGGTGCTGCAATTTGCCCCTGTGCTGACTATGTGGCAATCTGTCCCCGGAGCACAGGCTTACAGCCCAGAGCATCACCTCTCTCCCCACACAGATGGGGATCCACCCTTAGGTGCAGCTGGCAACTTAAATGTATTAGCTGCATCTAAACACGGGTGACACCATGGAGCATGAGGCACCGTGGCACTGCCCTTGCCACCCAAGCTGGGCCAGAAGATCTGCCACTAGGAGGTGGTGTCTCCCCAGGTCCCTGCTAGGAGTAGATGATGCTTGAGAGGACGGTCTCAAGCCTGAGGAGAAGGGGTAGGAGTTGTGGGCTGCAGAAATGGGAAGGAAGGCACAAAAGGCCTGGAGAAGAGGCAGCTGAGATGACTGGGGTGAACTGCAGCCCAAAGAAGGGAGCCTGCAGAACCACAGAGGTTGTCGCTGACCAAAGAACATGTCAGGGAGGGTGGGCAACAGTGTTCAGCATGCCAGCTTCTTGGCACCTGGCCGGGCCATGTCAGATGTGGGTAGAAAGACACCAGAGAGCACCAGTGCCGAAGAGAGGGTGGCAACACAAAGATCGCTGTGTTCCTCTGCTCCCCATCCCTTTCTCCCCCTCCTCTCCCAATTTATTTACCCAAGTTCAAAAGACAGCCTCACAGTCCCGAGGGGCTGGCTGAAGTGGCCAAGGGGTGGGCTGTGAGGTCATCTTTAATGAGGGCAAAAATCCAGTGTCAACAATGCTGTCCATTGTATGGCCCTGTTTAGACAATACCGGCTGGGTTCTTGCTGCTGGCAGCCCGACCAGGAGCAAAGCCTGCTTGGGGTAACAGAAGGGGAGGAGGATGGGCAGGGGGTCTGGCACCAAGTCAGGCCATGATGGGAAAAGTGCTGAGATAAGTACTCTATCCCAGTTATCAGCCCGTTATCAGTGTAATCCCCCTCGCTGATAAGATTACTGTACCAATGGCAGGGACTTCAGGCATCGTAGTCACAGCCTAGAGGCATGGCCCATCACTCCTTTTTCCTTTTGATGCTGGCAATGAGACATCAGTAATTTCTGCTACCTTATCACCTTCCTCTAATGCCACATATCCAACTGAGCACCAGTGGGAGGGCAAAGTGAGCACCAGATGCTTCTTTCAGCCCAGACCCTTCCCAAAGCAGCTGTGGAAAGGCAGCTGGGGGTTTGGCCACTGCTGTTGTTCTGGGAGCACTCAACAGCAGCTGCTACCTGAACCAGGTAACCCACAGTGAACTTTGTCACACTTTAAGGGTGAGGAGGGAGCAGGGGCTCTTGAGGAATCTGTGGAATCTGAATTTACTGAATTTACAGAGCAGCAGATGGGAGCACGATAGAGACCTGAGAGAGACAAGTGACAACATAAGGGTCCTATCTTTCTGTTTCAAAAAGGAAAGCCATTTGCTACCTCTTCTGGCTAACAAAGAGTGTGTGAAAATATGGCACTAGGTCATCGGATTCCAAAAGAGAGCATGTGGGAGAAAGCATGATTAGACAAGGGTGGTGACCCCACAAACTGGCATATAATCCCTTGGATTCTGAATTCCTGTGACTGACAATCCTGAAAGACCTACAGCTGCCATCACCTTATCTGTCAAGTAGGTGTTAACTGCAAACACCTGTAGTCTGAGACAGGTCTTGTCTCTGCTAATTGTGTAGTCATGGGACAACACCACAACTGTGCCCAGAAGTTAACCCTGTCAAAACCAGGGCAGGCATTAACCTCTGAACCTGCTGGCAGCAGTGGTGAACCACACTGGTGTTCACAGAGGGCTCCATGCTCCTGAAGGGCAGAGGCTTTAAGAGGGACAAGAGGAGTTAGAAAGGAGGAAATGAAACAACAGAAAGACAGCCCCACGTTTCTATGGAGAATAAAAGGATGAAAGGCCTTCTGTGGAGGATGAAAGGTTCATAGCATGATTTTCCTATCCTTAGAAAAACCTTTTAAGGTGAAATTACTTCATACCTCTTCAGGAAAACACTGCAAGTGATGCAGAAAATAATCCCGTAGGAGTCTTTGCAACCCTTTTTCTTTGTCAAAGGGTAGGGTTAGTCTCTACTGGAGTCTTCTTTTTTTTAACATCTTCCAGTTGTGAAATAGACTGAAAAGGAGGACGAAGAATGCTGTCAAAGAATACAAACAAACAAGATGAAATAAACCTTGCAAAGCCCTCGCAGCAAGCTCTTTTGCACCTGTGGCTTTTTCAACAGTTTTTGGAGGGTGTAACTGAGGATTCATTAAATTTTCCAAGATGTTGACATCACATGAAACCTCCTTACAAAGTTACTGCTGAATGGAAAAACAGTACCTTTTTCTTTTGGAGGGTAGAGTAGGAAGGACAGTGTTTTGGTGAGATGTCCTTAGTTTAGCCTTGGTACTTTTTTCCTGCATCCTGGCACTGTGGTAGCAAACCCAGGCTGGTTAGAGCATCCCACGAGAGGGATGCAACCTTTCTTTCTCATACGGGCTCTGTTCACAGACAGTGTCTACTGCTGGTTTGTACCTCTCTTTTCCCCAACCTTATTGAGACTCTCTGATAAAAAGAGTGTTGCAAGAACTTTTCAGCAGCAGAGTTCTTTTTCTGGATCATGAACCCGTGGGGATGACTTCTCAGGAAGGAGTAAACTGTCTTACATTAGACCACACATTTCTAAAGAAACCTGTGCTGTCCATGGCATGGCTCTGCTGTCACTGCCCTGTGCCATGGCCCTGGCATTGCATCAACTCGTTTATGAAAGACCACAACCTCAGGCAGTAGTCACCAGAGGCAGAACTGAATCAGTTTCCTGCTGACAATGTCTGAAGCTGAATCTTTGCTAAGCAGCATTGCCAAACTCCACCAGCAGTGCACCTCTGCTGAAGGCTCAGTTGGGCAGCTTTCTCTGGAAGGAAGAAAAAGGCTGCCTGGAGAGATACAAAGCAGTATAAGCTGCATTGCTGTGTCTGTACTACACATTTCTGGGTGCTGATGCACAGCTCTTCATAAGAGGAAGCCTGTCTGACACAGTACACCCCACAAACCCCAGCCCAGAGATGGTCAAAATGCCTTTGACAGACAAAGCTGGAGCTCCTCCGTTCAAATATCGGCAAAGCAAACTACCCTGTTTCCCTGGCCAAGGTGTCAGTGTCTGAAACTTGTGGTCACATTGAGGAGCACCAACCTGTTTCAAAGGTGACCCAAATGCCAGCTGGAGAAGCTGACTATGCTGTGAAGGGCTGTCCGTAGCATGTAGGACTTGAAGCCTTCCAGGTGAAAACATCCCTAATGAAGGTCAAGAACCATCTCTCCTGTAGAAGAGAAAACGTGAAGTTCATCTCCCAGGAAAACTTGGGAGGAGAATGTTCAGAAAAATTACTCCTGTTGTGTGGGAGCAGCCAGAGATGGTGGTAATCTTTAGAGGGTGACGAAGTCTAGCTGCCCTGGAAGTCCCCTCTACATCTCAGAAAAGAAACCAGTGGAAATGAAAAGGGCTCTGGCGGTTCTGAGTATCTGCGATGACAGACTGAATCCCCAAAATGCTCGTTGTCATCCGATGTCAGTGTTTTCAGTTCTCCATCTGGTTTGTGGCATTATCTTCCCCACAAATCAACATGTATCGACTTCTTTTATATTCATTTTCTTATAATTCTGATCTCTTTTTTTTTTTCCCAAGGTTTTTTTACCATTTCTCTGTTGAAAATAGCAGGAGTCTGATACAACTAGAGTAGCTTTTAAGTTTATAGTTATTCCAGTACTCACACAGAAAGTCAGCACAACCTCTAATTAAACCATCTCTTCTCCGCAGTGTTCAGTAAGCCTCAGTGTAGCTAACCAGACATTTATTGGAGACTCTGAAAAGGGATGGTTAAAAGTTCCTCTCTGACTCACGTCAGCTTTCACCATCTAGGCACATCTTCTGACGTGGGCACTCTCTTCCAGTATCGGGACTGAGAAAGTAGGTAAGACTCCAGTTCCTAATGTAAAACTAAACCACACTCCTCTCAGACCCCTTTGTCCATCTATTATCTTTTCTTTCTTTGCTGGACACCTCTAAATCCAGAGAACAGCTGAGATACTGTTATTTTGCATTGTCCTCCCTCCCAGTGCTTACAATGCAGCTCACTTCTGACAGCTGCCACTGAATCAGCCCCTAGGGAAGGACTCTGCAAGATCTTGGTTGCCCGCACCTCATGTGGTCAGCTCCACTGCTGCAGGATAGCTGCCTGGGCAGGGTATGTGTGATGAGATATGTGCACACAATGGCTTCTGACATCCCGGTTCCACTCCTCGAATGACTAATGTGTCTGTGAGGGGCAGAGATAGAACACATGGGACACAGCATGAGTGATGAGAAGCCAAAACAGGTCCTGGCTGGGGTGATGGCATGGGCACCCCAAGCCTTGCTGTTACCGGTGCCACGTGACAAGGTTAGGAGAAGGCTCTGCCACCAGCAAGGTTTGATTGGTAAGGATCCTCTTTATCACTTCTAATAGTGAAATTCTCATTTGGATGGAGCTTGGATTTCCCTATTGCCACATTACTGCTTAATGTGGAGGTGTTTGAGAGAGTAACTGATAGCAAACCGAGCTGCTCTTTTCCTTCTGCCCTCAGCCAGAAAGGCCTGTGTTCTGGTGGATGGTGGACAGGATTCATTTTAAAACGCTCCAGCAAACATTTTGCAGACGTGACACACACCTGAGCAGCAGATACCTACGCAGACACCTCTGCGGAAGAACATTCTTCACTGAAAGAGTGGCCAAGTGTTGGAACAGGCTGCCCAAGGAAGTGCTGGAGTCACCCTCTTGAGGTATTGAAAAGCATCTGGGGACACGGTGGCGTTGGGTTGATGGGCAGACCTGATGATGGTCCATCAACATCCTCCAACAGGAATGGTTCTGCGGTGCATACGCTCATCGGGATGTGCGGAGTGGGCCCTTCCCTTTGCAGAGCTAGGCGAGTGCGCCTCTCACTTCACCGGGGGCAGCCCCCCCTGCGAAGGGCCAGCGCCAGCGCCAGCTCCTCGGCGGGAGCGCGCAGGGTGCGCGGCGGGGAGCAAACAGCAGAGTGCGTGGAACCAATGGCGAGGGCGGCTCCAAGTGGCACCAAATTTCCCGCAGCC
>VZRI01013111.1:41317-60425 GCA_013397515.1 Upupa epops
TATATTAAAATCTATATATTATATATATAATATAATCTATATCACCTATAGATGAAAAGGAGCTTACTCCTTTGTCAGAACTGCCTCACAGTGCTTAGGAAGTCTGTAGTAGCTTGAGCACTCCCACATTGATTTTTATTGCTCGAGTGTGTGCTTTCCATGGCTTCCTCTCTTGCTCCTACAGCTTTGGGGGGAAGATCTGCTTTTGTGTTGCTCTGCCCAAAACTTTGCTGGAGGCTGACTAGCTCTAACTGCTTCAACACCTCTGGTTTTACCTTTTCAGCTGTTCTGTATTTTATAATGGCTGCTCTGGGGATAACAGCTGGCTCTCATCGCCTTTGGAGCCATCGGTCCTACAAAGCCACGTTGCCCCTGCGGATCTTCTTGACTATTGCAAACTCCATGGCCTTCCAGGTAAGCATCTCCTCAATGTGACAATAGTCCTCAGAAGAAAGTGGTACTCTTGAGTACCTGTCTCAGATATGGAGATGATGGAGAGGTTCCTCTCTCCTACTACCCCTCATTAGGAAACAACCTGCTCTTTCAATCTGACACTGCAGTGCTAGTGTCTGTCTCGTTGTCTTTACCTTGTCCCATGAGAAGGTATCTGTGAGATGCTGAGTGGTGAGAGGACATAACACCCAAGAGCAGGGACAAGAAAGCTCTCCAAAGCTGGAATGTACCTTTCCCTCAAGGTGTGGTAGTGCTAAGTGCTCTCCTGGTGTTGCCTTACCCTCCTATTTATGACTGATAAGGGGGGGGAGACATCTGCACAGCTCAGGGGGCCAGGTTGTGGAATTTGCTGCTGCAGAAGAAACAAGAACTTGTTGAGATTTTGAAGTTAAGGGGATACTTGTATGGATTGGGAGTGTTATATTTAGGAATAGCCCTGTTGTAAGTTACATCACTGCCTTCCAGATCAGTGATGTTTCAAGGGGAGGGAGGGTTGGGCCCATTCAGAGTGGCGCTAGTGACTAGAGCAGCTGATAAGCACCTCAGGTATTGCCTAACTCTGGAGAGTGCTTAGGAACTGTAAGAAGTAGCAGAGGTGACTCTTTAAAAGAAGTCGGAGTGAAAACCCAGATTGGCATGGCAGAGAAAAGTCCTCATGTTCTTCTGGATTTGCTGCTGTGAGGCAGCTGTAACGGTACTCTGTACTCCAACTGTGCTTGAAGGGCCTCCATATATGTGCTTGCTCCTGTATAGGAAGTACTTAGAAGAATGTGAACAGAAAAGTATCTGTGCTGTGACCCTAAGTCATTCTCCAACTGACAAGGGGGAAGGCTAAAACCCAAGTGAACCAGGTGTTATTTTAGTGACATTACCTTCCTTTCCCCTCTGTAGCTGTAGACATTATCACTTCATTGACCTGTACTCAGAACAGGGTGGGGATGGGGGTCTTTTTAGCCTTGAAAGCTTTTAAAACACCATTGGTGTTTCTACTCTCTGTTACCAATCCATGGTCTTTCATGAGGAAGGTGAAAGACCCAGCTGATGATTCAAGCTATGGGTCCAGCACTCCGTCAGGGAAGGGGATGAGTTGCTGTGTATTAGCTAGCACCATACAAAGACCATCTTTTACAGGGTTATAGGGCAAAGGGGGAAAGAATTTGCTGAGCTGTTGCTGTAGAGGATAGAAATAGACAAAGATGAGAGAGACAGACAGATATTTCAGCTTCAATAGGAGCTAATCCCAAGTCGTACTGAAAATTCAGTGCTATGAATCCATTCTCCATGGATTTATTTTTTTTAATAGTTACTTATGTGGAAATCAAGAGAAGGTTTCTTTTCCTTTTACCTCATTTCTGTTAGTGGCAGCAACCCTAAAATGAGACCAGTAACATTTTAAGTCCAGAGAAGACTAGAGATTGTCTCAAAATCATCCAGAAAATGCATGTTGGCTGTTCAGAGACCTGTGCCTTCTGATTTCAGAGTGTTTGGGAATTCTGCCCCTAGTAGGATCCTTCACGTGCAAGACCAGGCAGCTGCAACACAGCAGAAGTTGGTTATAGTCTGTAGCTGGAAGTTCTCAGAAGAGGAGGCATTTTCCTAGGCTGTACTCACTGGTCTCCAGAAGCCATGATTTTCAAACAGGGCTGTGGTTAGAAGGGGTCCCAAAATACAGTCTGTAGAAAAAATGATGTAGTTTGGATCGAGCTACTTGACTTTTCAACTTTGAGATCCTGTTTGTGTTTGTGGTGAAAGAGGTATGATAATATTCCAGCTGTGGTAAAAGGTTTCTTTCCAAAGAAACCATTCTCCTGCCTTCAGCAGAAGCATTTCCAGAAGACAGAGAAAGCCTCCCCCGATGTGCAAACCCAAGCTGTCTGTCAGCTCTCAGGCTGTGCTCTCATGTGATGCTCAAATGTGGAAGAGACAGGTCAAAGGAGAAACATTCCTAGAGTGGACACTGGTTGTGTTTCACTGCTTAATAGATAAGGAAGGCTGCTAGGACACCCTTTTCTGGGGCAGTGCTGAGTGACCAACTGGCTAACAGCTGTGAGGGCTGGTGATACTTGGAGGAAGGTGATACTGAAGAAAGTCAGCAGTTCCTAGTATGTGGAAACAGGTGAGAGTTGAATCCTGACCAGTCTGTCATTGCCTTATTGCATGGCCTGCAGGTAAATCATTTTAGCTCAGTTTAAGGAGGACAAGTAATAGCACTTAGAAAGGAACTTAAGGAATCATGTCTCTGCTACAGGCTGCCTGTGTGGATAAGTCACTTGGTCTTTCCAGGCAAGAACAGGGGTGATTATGTCGCTTTCCTGCCTTCAAAGTGTTTTAAGGAAAGGTACTTAGGAGATTAAGGAGCATTTTGTCTAATGCAGGCAACAGAGGCACGCTTGGATCTCTGTTTTGTTTTCTAGAATAGTGTAATACATGGCTTTAAGCACATAAGAGTCTTGGTGTATAGGAATAAGCACAGGCTCGTTACTATCTTCCCTTAGAGCTAGCCTAAACAATCCTTTCTTAATATAAATTATGAAAGCTTTGACATTTTCCAAGCTGTATTGGTTTTGCATCTTAATTGGAATGGTTATTGGACTGTAGTGGGAGGGTTTTGGTAACTGTCATTGAAATGGTGTGTTTATTCTGCTTGGAAAGGTGGGCCTTAATTTTAAGACTGATTTCCAATGAAATTGAGATTTGCAATGGAAAAAAAAGCCAGAAAAGGTAGAGAAACATCACCTCTAAGTTAAACAGATCTGGTTTGGCAATCCCAGGAATAGTAAGGCAGGCTGACCCAGGGAAAATGTCAGGGTGAAGGGAAGGGGCAGGTTGATCAATCCCAGCTGGCACAATGTGCAGGTCCCCTGTAGGGGACAACTGACCAGAGAGAGCTGAACAGAGGTAACAGCTGGCCAATGAGGGCTGGCTATTGCAGGGGTGGGAGACAGGCTGAGAAATCAAAGCCTGTGATGCTGTAGAGGATGTGCAAATCAAAGCCTAAGGTTAGCCAATTAGAAAAACCTTAGAGCAAAGGCAGCCCACCAAAGACATAGATTTCGAAGGAAAATCAAGTGGTTGAGCAAAAACAATTCAACCTTTTGGTTTAAATAACAAAACCCCCAAGCCCTAATGGAAGATAAAATGACTGATACGAGTTCTGGTCAATGGGACTTGCGTATCCCAGTGTTTTCTAGGCCCTTTTGTTGATTTAAAAAGAACATCTCCAACCCTGTCTTAAGGTTCCACTCCTGTTACGTTGCAGAATGACATATACGAGTGGTGCCGGGACCACCGTGTCCATCACAAGTTTTCTGAGACCGACGCAGACCCACACAATGCCATGCGGGGCTTCTTCTTCTCTCACATTGGCTGGCTGCTGGTGCGCAAACACCCCGATGTCATAGAGAAAGGCCAGAAGCTGGACTTGAGCGACTTAAAGGCTGACAAAGTGGTGATGTTCCAGCGGAGGTGAGTGACGGGGTCATCCGCAGCATGGAGTAGGCACCCTGCGAATGGGCTGGGAACTCTAGTGCCATTGAGTTTTTTAGTCTGCCTGAGGCTTTGCTGTGAGAAGTAAACTGTGCTTTTCCAATAGGAATTATTTAGGAGCTAGTGCTACCTTCAGCTATTACACAACCCCTTCTTGCCCACCGATGCTGTAGCATCTTGCCAGCAGTGGGCTGAGCTTGCCACAACAAATCACCTCCACACCTGCCTGCCCACATCCCAGCTGCTGCTTTGACTGGCCCAGAGCCCACATGTGATTGTGCCTGGGCTGGCCTTGGAGATGGGGTACACCTTCCAGTGTTACACCTCTGCCCCTCTCACATCAGTCTCCCGGAAACAGTGAAAGACTAGTTGAAAATGAGGACATAAGAGGCAATAATTGGGAAGGACAGCCTTGATTCACTGATGCCTCTTCAATGGGGCTGGTGCTGTACTGGGACTGATGTCCAGAACGTGCTGCAGGGATGGGAGACTGAACCCATAGAGCAATCTCACTTGGGAGGCGAGTTTAGTCCCCGATGAACAAAGCAAGATCTATGGCATCCCTCCTTTTAGTGCCTGGCATTTTTCTTGGGGGTCATCACAGTGGTTCAGCCTTCTCTGCTTTCACTTCTCTAGTATGACAGACCCCACATGGCCATCTGTTTGATGGCAAAGGCATTCGTTGCTTACATGTGTTGATGGGGTGTATTGGCAGGCAGGATCAAGTCTGCAAAGAGGAGTTGTGGCAGTAGCCCAGAGCCACAGAAGAGACCTTCAGCAAGCATGAGGTTGCCAACATAGCTGAGAGGCAAATGTCAGAGGAAACAGAAAGCAGCAGTTAGTTTCTGGATTCATGATGATGAGGACATTGCTTTGTGCACATGTGAGATTAAGACGGGGAGAGCAGGACTTTAGTTTGAGTGTCCTGCCCAGTGATAAGACTTGGAAGTTTCCACACGTCTTTTGTACCTTCCCAGAATCACCTATTTTGGAAAAGATCTTCAAGTCCAACCATTACCTCAGTGCTGACAAGTCCTAGGCTAAACTATATTCCTAAATGCTCTATCTACACAACTCTTAAATACCTCCAGGGATGGGAACTTCATCACTGCCCTGGGCAGCCTGTTCCATAGCCCTTTCAGTACAGTTCTTCCTAATGTCCAATCTAAACCTCCTTGGCACAAAATGAAGCCATTTCCTCTTGTCCTGTCACTTGTCACTTGATTGAACAGACGGATGCCCACCTCACTACAACCTTCTTTCAGGTAGTTGTAGAGAGTGATACGGTCTCCCCAAGCATGCTTTTATCTAGGCTAAACAGCCCCAGTTCTCTCAGCTACTCCTCGTAAGACTTGTGCTCCAAACCCTTTACCAGCTTCATTGCCCTTCTTTGGACCTGATCCAGCACTTCAGTGTCCTCCTCATCATGAGGGGCCCAAAACCAAGCACCATATTTGGGGTACTGAGTACAGAAATAAAAGCACTTCCCTGGTCCTACTGGCCACACTGTTCTTGACACGAGACAGGATGCTGTAGGCTTTGGCCACCTGGGAGCTGCTGGCTGATATTCATCTGGCTGTCAGTCAACAACCCCAGGTCCCTCTCTGCCGTGCAGCTTTCCAGCCACTCTGTCCCAAGCCTGCAGCACGGTGGGGACTGTTGTGACCCAAATGCAGGGCCTAGCATTTGACCTTGTTGAACTTCATACCAGTGATCTCAACCCATTGATTCAGCCTGTCCAGGTTTCTCTGTAGATCAAGCAGATCAACACTTCCCCTGAGCTCAGTGGTGTTTGCAAAGTTGTTAAGGGTGTACTTGGCCCTCTTGTGCAGATCATCGATAAAGATGATCCGGGGTAAAAGATACAGCACTCGGAGGTGAGGTGTTTCTGTGCTTGATTTCTCCCCTGTATTTTACGTGTGACTGCTCCAAAGGGATGGTTGAAGCAACCCTTCCTGTCCTGCCTTTGCCACTGAGCACTTTCTTCCCGGTCCCTTCCTTTTCAGATACTACAAGCCCTCGGTGGTGTTGCTGTGCTTCGTGGTGCCCACTGTAGTGCCTTGGTACTTCTGGGACGAATCCATCACCATCAGCTTCTTTATTCCAGCCATCCTGCGCTATGCCTTAGGGCTCAATGCTACTTGGCTAGTGAACAGTGCTGCTCACATGTTTGGCAACCGGCCATATGATAAGAACATCAACCCACGGGAGAACACTCTGGTCAGCATGGGGGCCCTAGGTACGTTCACCGCTCATGTATTTTGCTGTGATAGACTGTAGAGCAGGGACCGGCCCTTGGGGCTGCATCTGCTTCTAGGAATTTCTTTGAGTCCAGGTGTCCCCATTTCCCTTTGTGCTCTTCCTCTCTAGCCTGTGCATCTGAGGTTGTTTCAAAGGCTGGCTAGTGAGTACATAAGGGCAAGTGGGGTTATGAGCTCCCACCAGCCTCTCCCCAGGCTGGAAAGGACTCTGTTACACTTAGCACCTCCGTATCTCAATAGCAATATTTGACTTATCCTGCTCAAAGGTCTCTCTGACCTGCTTACCAGACTGGAAAGCAGATACTGCAGTCTCCACTGATCTATCTCAGATCTGTCAACGTGAAAACCAGCAGTTGTATGTTTCAGCATGTTCTCCAGACAGCTGGTAATGTTGAGGATACTTGAGAATGAAACAAACCAGATCATCTCTTGTGTTTTCCTGAAAATTTGGGGACCTAGGAGAGTATGTCCCAAGGTCAGCATTTGCCCAGATTATTTGTTGACTGAAGTGCAAATCCTCAGCTGGATTGTGTCGCTGTATATCACTGGGGCTGCACCAATTTCCACCGTGAAAGGATCTGTCTGCTATGTATGTTTAGTAGACAGTGATTTGATCTGCAGAGACTCAGGGGAATAAGAGCAGGAGGCCAGAGGATGTCACTGAGGGGCTGAGCACTGATACCAGCATGGATTGGCCTGTCTTAGTGGGGACCTGCTGCAGATCTTCAACCAATACTAGAAGGTTTCTCTTGGTGGTAGAGGAAAAGAGTCATTGGGATTCTCACGATGCTTTGCTGTAGTCAGTGAGGCAGGGCCTTTCATAGTTCTTTACTACATGTTCGTTTTCCTCTGAAGCACCGAAAGTCCTTTGTGAATCATTGCTTCACTGAGCCAGCCTGGGCATACTGGACCATGTCCAAATGAAATGGGTTGTACTGTAAAGAGGTGAAACTGAGCTGAGAAGAGAGAGGAGGCTGGACCGATCGAGTCCTGTTTCCAAACCCTGTTTCAGGAATGTGGTGCTTTGGGCCAAAATAAAGGGGCCATCACCTAGAACTTGGCAATATCCTCTCTCTGGTCATGTTTTGCAGGCGAAGGTTTCCACAACTACCACCATACCTTCCCGTATGACTACTCTACCAGTGAGTTTGGCTGGCGCTTCAACATAACTACAGCCTTCATTGACCTCATGTGCCTCCTGGGGCTGGCCAGCGATCGCAAGAGGGTCTCCAAGGAGGTTATCCTGGCTCGCAAAATGCGCACTGGAGATGGAAGTCACAAGAGTGGCTGAGTTTCTGCTCCCCTTCATGCACACACCTCTCCTCCCTCCTTTTTTTCTCCCTTTCTCCCTTCCTGGCCCCTCCAAACACGCTGGACACAGGTTTAACGTTCTGTTTACTAACTACTGAATAATGCTACCAGATAGCTTAAGGTAATGATAATGAGTTTTAACCCCCCCCCACACACACACACTGTATTTTACATCATGTATTTAAGACCTAGGATTCTGCCTTTATAAAGCAAGGCCACCCCTGTCCCTCTTCTGTTCTTTCTCTCCAGACTCTCTGTGCTGTCTTTTGCTTTATGTTGTCCTGGTCTCTCCCTGGCAGAGAAGCTGCTAGGAAGCAACGTGGGAGGTCCAGTGCAGCTGGTTAAATACCATAGAGTTAAGGGAAACCTGTACCAGCCATGTGCATTGTTGAGCCCAGGTCAGTGTCCCGCTCCCACCACCTTACTCCCAAATTTTCTTCTGTCCCTCCGTATTTCTCAAAGGCTGCAGGCAGATTTGGCATGGCTAAGCTGCTCTCCCTGGGAAAACCAGCCTTATTTTCTTCCCTTGCAACAGAAAGGGAGTTGTCTCTCTCCAAGATGTCTCTTGGAAATCTTCTCCCCAGCACTTTTCTCTGGCTGAGAAGAAGAGACCTCTCAGACTCTCTCAGAGCTCCAGCCTGGACAACCAGTGGCCTGGAGGATCTGGTGGTGGCAGCACACATTGGAAGCCTTGATGGCCTTACAACCTGCTCACTTTGGCATCACAGCCTCCCTAGCTGCACTGCCCACTATGCCCTGTTCCACCAGGGACTGAAGGCCTGGTTCTGGGCAACTTGGCGCCTTTGGAGAACCATAGTGAGGAGTGGGCCAGGCAGAGAAGTGTGCCTCTGGCTGCCACAGGGCAGCACCAGCCTGACGTGGTATGGCTTGTCTCCACTGCTGAGGTTTTAGCCAGCAAACAGGACTTTGCCAGAATGGACCGGAGAAGGATATAAACCAAAGCTCCACTGCTGAGTTAAGATGCTTTACATGCTGGATGAACAGGGTCCCCACTGGGTGACAGGCAAATGGCCTGGCATGAGGAGGGGTAAAGTTGTTTGCAGGAACAGGTGTCTCCATTCTTGGGAGCTTTGCTTGGTCAATTAACAAGTGCCTAAGAAACACCAATGCAGGGCAAGAAGGGGACTGAAGAGAGTAGAGACTTCCAAGGTGGGTCTTCTCTGGGCTTTGCTGCCCAGGGTCCAGCAGTGTGATTTACCATTCCCTGCTCCTTCAGAGCTCTTTCCTGAAGGAGCAGGAAAGGAAGGCAGAATCATCTCATTAGTCTCTTCCAGCCCCCTCAGCAAGCTGTCTCGCCATCTCCTTCACTGGTGAGGCAGGCAGTGAGGGCGGTACAGGCAGCAGAAAGGTCAGTTATATCACTGAACTGATGTGGGCATGCAGCTCGAGGGCGTGCTGGGGAAAAAAAAGTCCTCATGAGTATTGTTTCTTGCAAGTTGCAGAGACCACGGCTTGAGTTCAGGTGGTGGGCACTGTGACCCTGAGACCCTCGCTGGGCTGAACATGCTTTTTTTTCTTCCTTAATTTCCCCCGTTACTATTAATTGTTGTTGTTATTATTAGTTGTAGCATTAGTATTGTGGGTTTTTGCTTAAATTCACTGAAGGGAGCTGGAGGAAAGTGCAAGAGATTCCTAGAATGAGGTGATGTTGGAATGGGGTTTGCAGCATCTCCCTTTATTCAGGGAGGGCAGAGATGGAGCTGGTGCCAACTTCCTCGCCTCAGCTCTGCCACGTAGCAGCCAAGGCGGCTTTGTGGGAGCGAGTCTCTGCAGCTTCGCTTTCTCCTGCTGCTGTTAAACTCACCAGAAGCCAGGACAGCTCTGTGATCTTCTTAACAAGGGCACATGTGTTACTCAGAAAATAAGTTGTTCTCTCCTTTCCCCTCCCTGACACCACCATGGCCTTATCGCTCAACAGTTTTGAGCCGTTGGGAGATACGTGGTCTCCACCAGAGAAGTAGAACAGTGAGAAATGGGGTAGTCAGGCCTTCAGCTTCTGGTGTCCTTACTGCTCTGAGGCTCGTGGTTGCCTGGGGTTGGCTGGGGCAGAAGGAGTTGTGACTGGAATGATATTCTACCAATTCAAACAAAAAAAAACCAAACAGAAAAAGCCCTCCAAAAAAGAAAAACACTGTTAGCTCTGTAATTGCAGGCTGACTTAGCTCTAGGCTAAGCCCCTCTGAATTCATGGAAGTCTCCAGAGAGGATGAATTTGCTCCAGCTAGTAATTTGAAAAGGGTGTGGGGAGGGCAGAAAGCTAGGAGAATGATTTCCTTGCTCCTGGTGCCCTTTACGGCATTGTGTGATATACCCTATGGTAGAGAAGCAGCACACCGTGACGTTCTGCAATAGTTTTACATCCTTTCAGCAGGAGAGCAGGGTTTTGACATCAAGGGGTCCTTTCAAATTTCAAGTGCTGATTCGAGTCCAGAATCTGGAATCAGGGTGGAAGCTGAGGAGCTGTAACCAAACAGTCCTGGTGTTTGCCCAGTCACTTTAAAGGTGAATTGGCAAATATCTCTGGGTGCCTTAAATCTTTCTTTAATATACATAGGAGTATTGACAGCAGTTTGCCGTAATTTGTGTCTCTTGGTTTGTTTTTTTTTTCCTTTGCATAATTATGAACATTTGAGGGGTTTCTTAATTATTTAATTGCCTACATGAACTGTGGGTGCAGGTGATTTTGAATGTATTTGCATTAGAATTTCTGTTAGATTAAGAAACAGACACAACACTTTAAGTAGAACTTTGAGATATATATATATATATATATCTCCCTATAAATATATATATATATTTGGTGGCATGTTTGTATCCAGGACACGTCATCTGTATGTTTAGCATACATGAGTCTGTGCAAGGTGGAAGCAGAGAAGGCAGCAGTAGGTTCTCACGGCAAGAGCAGCTGTTCTCCTGGGACCTGTTTCCAGCTTAGCGAGTCACTCACTGTGGGACAGGCACTTAGAAACTTACGGTGCCTCAGTTTCCCCATCTGCAACAGGGATTATGTCCTGCCTCCCAGGGGTGCAGCGAGGTTCTCTGCAACCGTCTGAGTGCAGACATGGGATGTGTGGGTAGTACACGCACACTGCTGCCAGCAGAATCATGGACTGTTTTGTTTTCCAAAACCGTTCCCAGCCCCGCTGGTATTGTGAAGAACAGATGTCCACGTGTTGGGTGTTCAGGGATGGATTGGAAAGTTGAATCTGCACATTGTCTAAGCTCTGTTACTGTTGAAATGTGAGTAGGATACGATTTTTCACAGCTTAGGAATTTCTGCATAGTAGTATCTCTTGTTTTGTGTACTGGAAAAGAAACTTTTTGAAATAATTTCTACTAATATGGAAACAGAAATCTGGTTGTGCTGATCTGAAATTTTATTTGTTCATAATAAAAATGTTACTTTAAAACTTGTTGGACTGATGTCATGGCAGGCTGGGCTGGGTAAAACATAAGATCGCCCCATCAGGATGGAGAACGCTATGCGTTACTGTTTCCAAACCCTCCTCTCTTCCAGGAGAACCAGAGGGGAAGAAAACCCCTCTGGCTCTTTAAGGCCCCTGAATGAATGGATTATAATGGCTTTCATACTCCAGTGCAGCCCAGGCAGGCACACCCTGCCAAGGCAGCCCTTCACAGGGTTACTGCAGGTTAATTCCAGCTGGGGCCTCGTGCCAGAGCCTTGCGGCTGACGGATATACATGCAGCATAACACGTAATACCAGCAGCCTGTCTCCTGGCCGGGCACAGCCATCACCCATGTCAGGCGCGTTCATTCACCCCAATGAGGGGGACTTTTCCTCAGCAAGCGGGAGAATCCCTGCTCTCCCCACCCCTTTCACAGCTGGAGGGAAGTGAAAGGAGAAGGGGGAAATCCCCAGACCAAATCTCGCTCAGTGTCAGCCTCCCCACTCCCCCACCCAACTGCCTTTCGAACATCCGGTTGTTGTAGTGAATAAGGCTGTCTGCAAGGACCATGTGGGAGCAGGCACAGGATGGCTTTGTTTGCAGCAACTTTTACCACTTGCAGCACCCGGGGACCCTCTTATACAGCCAGTGTTTGCTAGTGCCACCAGCTCCTTGCAGCCGATTGTGGAATTCCTCAACAAAATGGCCCACACTTTGGTTTCCATCTGCTGTTGCCAGAAAGTCCTTCGGGCGGGAAGGTGAGAGCGAGTTTGCTGTAAACAGAACAGGAGTAAGGGAGGGAGAAGAGGGTTATTCTAGATAAATGTTTGAGCTCTTACAGCAGTGCCTTTCTCCCACCTGGAGGTGTGTGACCAGCCCACACAAGGAGATATGTAACCGCCCTGAGCTGTGGAAAAAAGCAATGCAACACTGGCTCATCAGCTGGGCAGGGAAGTACATCCCTGGAAGTGAAAGATAGGTGCTGCTTCAGATAATCCTAGCGTGCTTCTGCTCCTGGCTGTGCCAGTACAGCCCCTGCTAAAGTTCAGTGAAACGGAGAAAGCAAAGCTTCAAACCTGATTATTCAGCCAAGCCTAAAAATAAAGTTAATGATCCCTCTGTCTGGATTTCATGACAGTGGAACTGGGATCTCAGGCTCTCCCTCTTCATGCAAGGCTGTTATTAAATCCCCTGCCCAAAATATGCTTTCCTGTGCTATCAGGCCCTTCATCAGCACGGGTTCAGCATTTTGAGCTCCCAGGGTTCTGTGTGAAACCGTGTCATCTCTTAACTTTGGGCAGCAATTCTAGAACACCCAGCTTTGCTCCTCTGAAGATCTCCCATCAGCCAGCGAAGGGGAGGGAAGGGTTAAGGCACCAGGCAGCTCTGCTGGGCAGGGGAGGGCAGGCGGACAAGCGGCTGCTTGTTCGGAGCCAGAGGCAGGAGCAGCCGCGGGGCCGCGCTGCTGCCGGGGCTTGGTCACATCTCGCCCTGGACACTACGCACAGGAGATGCCGGTGTGGCCTTTGTGCGATGAACCAGGTTTCAGCTGCTGGCTCCTCCCCAGGGATACGGTGGCCACAGCTGCCAGAGCCCGCTGTACCGAGGCCCTTGGCCCTGGTAGTAGGAACGGGAGGGGCCGACCAGGCCCCGCAGAAGGTGTGAGACCCAGCTCTGCTCTATGAGGTGCCTGCCACAGCACCTGGTTGACCCTCCAGGAGGGGCCAGGACCCTAGGAAAGATGTGGGGACCTCCTGTGACTCGAGAAGGTAGACAAGAGTGTGGGGACAAATCCCCGAGGACACGCAGAGGAGGCGGCAGCACCGCAGCCCTGCCCGCCGCAGGGACGGACCGGGTGGTATCTGCGGCCGTGTGGCCTCAGCGCTGTCCCAGGGACCTCCTCTCCGGAGGGGCTGGCGGAGACCCGATCCTACGGGCAGCCACCGCTTCTGCCACGACCAGCAGCAACCTCGGCGAGACGCTGCGGCTGCCGGGCCACCAGCCCTGCAGGGTTACTGCCGGTCACCCGCGGGCGCTGGTCCCGCCTGCAACGCCTGACCCCGGCAGCGCCAATCGGCTCCCGCCTGGGCGGCCCCGCCTGTCCCGGTGCGCGGCGCCTGTCGAGCCTGTGCCCAGCGTGGTCGGACTGTGCAGGGCCGCGGGATGGGAGGGCGGAGGTAGATAGTGGAAATGGAGCAGATTCCCTTCCCCAAGGAGTGTCGCCGTCCTCCCCGACCCAGCACCATCCCCTGGGCGCTGAGCGTGGTGGTACTTTGTGAAGTATCAGGTGCTGGAGGGGTAGAAGTAGGAGCACCTCGACTTTCCGCTTCTGTTGTAGCTTTGAAAAGCATTAAAAATGCAGGAGACAAACCAAATCATAGTGTGGACACAGGCACTCTCACTCCAGTATGTGCATACACACACACACACGGGTACCAGCCATAAACCTGGGCAGAGAGGCTTGACAAATTCTCGTGCAGGGCCGTGTCAGTTGTGTTACCGTCTGGTAGTCTGTGACTACGTTGAAGTCACATGAAAACTACCACATCCTCGTACTTCCTTGGAATTCTTAACTGAAAAGCAACCTGTAAACCATGCATCTGATTTATCTTTATGCTGCATGGAAAGATACAGCACACTGCCAAACAATCCGTATTTCATAGCAGAGATGGCGGTGACGACAGCTGCTAGATGCCAGCTTGGCTTCCGAACAAACACATCTGCTTGGTTTACTTTTTTTCTTTCAGCTCTCCTAAAATAGGCCTTTTACAAAACCTTGGTCCTCAGTGCTTAAACAGAAAAAAAATGCCAATCCTGTTTGGAAATGTCTGTGACCTTCAGTCACTTTATAAGCTGACAACACAAAATTGTCATCGTGAGGAAACAATTGTCAATTTTTGTCCGTCTACAGCAAGGTTTCACATCCTGTCACACAGAAAAATGAAATTGATGCTTTCGGAGCTAACCACCCAGTTCTGGTGACACCTGAAATGTGACTTTTAACATTCACAAACAGGAGGAAACTTAACACAGTCATCATGTTGCTCTCATTTGCCTAAATAAACCCTGGTGGATCCTAGCACCATACATTTAACTGCCATTTTCTCACCTAAAATAGATTCGGCCTAACCTGAATCCTAAAGAAACCATGCTTAGATGCATTGTTCTTGGATGACTGCTGGGAAGCGCATAATTAGAAAACCAAGATGATTAATTTTAAAGCCATCAAAGACAGCTGTGACTGAGGTCAGAATGTTTCCCCACCTCAAGCAGGTGATGGGGCATCAGACTGCCCTTCATGCACTACCACCCTTCAACCAAAATTCTTCCAAGGTGACTTAGAGGTCAGGTGTCTCTTTAACAAGGCAAAGCCATCTTTGGGGACAGGTTTTAACCAACTTCAGCAATTTTGAACTTCCTTACAAAATCCACTCTGGTTAAATAAGCGTCCTCTAGAGTCAAGAGAGACAGGGAGGCGGTTCCTGCGGTGACTCACAGCAGCAATCTGAGATACCTGTTTTAGAAAAGGGTGAATCATTTGCTGGCAGTGCATCTGTAACTTCTATATACGGATAAGTTGTTGGATGCCTGTCTTTTAGCTGATGAGTTTGGTGCAATGAGTTCCAAACCTGGATTTTACTGAGAAGACCCCTCAACTCTCTGGCAGTGACCCTTACAAATGCAGGCTCTGAGTGCTCAGAGCAAGAAACATGTCATCTGTGGCATCTTGGTAGCTTTAGTCTATGACTCAGCTTACTTGTTTGGAGCTAAGAAGGTTCTAAATGGCCCAAGAATTACTGGAAACATGAAACTGGAATATTTTAGATGCACTTGACAGATAAGAGTACTTTGGGTTTGTTTTTTTTCACTTAGGAAGTGATAAACTTCTGGAAATTGTTGCCATAGGATGTCACAGCAGCAGGCAGCATCAACAGATTCACAAAGGGTTTCGAGAGACTCATGATAAACAAGTTCCGTAATCAATGGTAAAAGCAGACAAGTGCCCTCTAACACATGCAAACCCAAAAGGTTTGTGGGCACAAGTCTGAGGGGAAGGTACCTCCAGGCTTGCACCACTTTGAAGGCAGTGCCTCCATGTCAATCCTTCCATTTCAGTTCACTTCCCCCTGGCTTTGTTTTTAGTACTCCAAGACTCTGAGAAGACCGGCCATCAAACTATCAAGATGTTTGCTGGCAGACAATAAATATTGCATCTTTGGGCACTCCTGACTAATAAGCCCATCTCAAAATCATAAATGAGTATGTTTTTTAGACTAATGACCACCTAACGTGCTCGGATTGATGTTGTGAAAGATATTGCAGACACATGGGAGTTTTCAGGAAATATCAAGGCTCTTTAGAACTGCTACTAACAATGCAGCAGCTTTGTTTTAGTATCTGTGTGGGATTTATGTCCAGTGTTTGAGATTTTTCTTTGTCTCCCAGTCCATCCAATTCCAATTAAGCTGAGTCACGTGCAGGCAGCGCTGAAGGACTTGTATTAGAGGAGCATCAAAAATGGAAATGGTTGTTTTGCAGGAGTTATCTCTATCACCACTAGCTTTTAATCGGATTCAGAAAGGCAAAAAATTGAAGGAAAAACTTGCCAGAGTTTTCAGATCCAGCTGTCTTGGTACATTTCTTTTTCAGCCTCAACAGCACTTTCCTTCCTTTCTTTTTCATTTGACTTCTCCCATCACAGTCTACATAACCATCACTTTGGCATAAATGCATCTGAAAAGTGTTCTCCAAGCCAGAGCTAGAAGCATTTCATTTTGAAAACAGGCAAACCAGAACATTTCAAAACGACCAGAGCCAGAACAATCTTTTTTCTCTCCTCTAGGATGATATTTCTGGTTTTAGGCAGTGTTTCAATTATGACCACATTTTCTGCTGGCAAGAGGTCCTCTCAGTAGAATTTGTCTGGTCAGAGGATGATGGAGTTTTATACTCCTTGGGATGGGCTATCCTGGAGTCTGAGCTACTACTAATGCATTTGGTTGGTTCCTGCTTTGCTACTGGCTTTTTACATGATCCTGGGCAGGCCTCCTAATCCTCCCAGAATCGTGCAGATGCTGTTTACCTCCTCAAATTTTCTGCTGTGCTTTGTGGAGGAGAGCCTTCACATTCCACATGTAGCACTGGAAAGTCAGAGTTGACATTAGGGATGTTAGAACCAAAATGACCACAATAGAAACCTTCTGTCTCCTCTGCTCTATTCAGAGTGAGGTTCATAAGGCAGGTCCTCCAGCCATCCCTCAGCCTCTGATGTAAACCAGAACAGAATAGCATCCCATTCTTTGCTGCTGCAGAAACCCTTGCCAGAACCAAATTCCTGGGCAGCGAGAGACGACCAAGCACTGAAACCAGAGCACCCCCTACCCATGAGGTGCATGTACAGGTTTTTCTCTCAGACTCAAATCAGTTCTTCCCGGCACATTTTAATAGTAATAGTTATGAATGATTGACAGGTTGAGGTACAGCTCTCTTAATACCTGGTTTGTTCTATGCCTGCATTCTCACCTGGGTGTCTTGAGCTAACAGAACAGCACAGACTGATGATAAATGCTTCTGCCATAGGAAATGGACACATTTCTTTCCTTAGCAGCATGTTTACTGTCAGCTCCTTCTTCTACCTGAGTGGATACAGGACATGCGGTAAGGATCACTAGTTGCCTGACATGTCTTTGTCAGTAACCAGTTCAGTTGAATTTTCCCTGCACCACTGAGTTAATTCTGTTCAGCCCTAGTATTGTGCTGTAACACCTTTCTGTTGAGCTGGAGAAACCCTTCTTTATCTCCTGCACAGCTGTGCCATGCAGAGTACAGTCACAGAGCCAGGGTACAGGTGAGCTCTGAGCTCCACGAATACTAAGGGTGGTCTCTCTGCCCATTAGCTACATCTCCCTTCCATATAGCCAGCACATACAGATACTTCTAACATAGGTGTTTGCCTGGGCAAACATGGAAGTGCCAGTGGCCTCCAACCTCCTCTTGTCTCCAAGGGGTAGATCAGGGCTTTCCTGGTTTCACGGCATTGGGTCTAGCACGAAGGATAGTACCACACACATACTTGCAAGGGTGCTTGCTGTTCACTGCAGTGCTTAAAGGTGTTGAACTGCACAAGGTGTATGGAATAGGAAATAACCTGTAAGGTCAGGATGGGATCAGGCATCGGCTCCTGTCATGAAGCTTCAGAAACACATTAGCCCATTAAATGCACTCACTTGCCTTCTGTGCAAGGGTACTGGGGAGAAAAGAAACCATTCCTAGCCATGATGGAACCCCAGAGTAATGGGAAAAGAGAGCAATGCTCACTTAGAGAGTGAGCCAGCTTAAAGATAATCCACCCCCTTAAGATAATTCCCTCCACCCTCAGTGAAAAATACTGAGGTGCTCTAGCTTAGCTGGCATGAATAAAGTGCCTCCTAGAAAAAGCTACTGGAAAAGTGCTCTGTAGCACTTCACTTAGCACCGAGGTCCACAGCTAGTGGCTCTTCTTTACTGACATGTAAGCATGGCCTTTTCACCCTTTCCTGCAGTGTTATGCTTTTTATCCTATGATCCCTGGACTACCACTGGTATTAAATTTATATCTCTGTGTGAGAATTCTGAGAGCTTTTGAATGTTAACATAAAACGACAGCAATGTAAAGACACTCAAAATATGCCAGCCTACACACTAACCTGCTGAGCCCACCTCCACCATCACAGGTCACAACCACACAGCTTGCTGCCAAGCACTGCAGTTCAGCTGTTTCCCCACTGTGTTATGCAGTGAATGAAGCTATGAATTCAGAGTGCTCCTCTGTGCTAGCTCCTTTTAAAAAGCCTACTGTTTTCTTGGTTACGCTAGTCAGATCCCTTCACGTGCTTCCTGGTTGCCCTGCAGCTGACTGTAATGTAGGTCAGAACATCAATCAGATAGTCTGGGTCATCTCTCCCTGCTCGCTGCTCCGGTTGCACTGAAAGCCAGCCCTCCTGTTAAGACAGGGAAGACCTACAGGAATCTGTAGTAGGGAAGAGCCCACGTAATGGTGATCAGGAGCCCCCAGACTTCTCTGTTAGTGTCCCTTTAGTTAAGCCATACTCCCAGTCACTTTTTGACTGCTCAGAGCCTCTTTGGAGGGTCAGACTCCATAGAGGGGCAAAGGCAGGACTGGAATGAGGAAGATTCAGAGCACTCACCCCTTTCCTCCACTGTGGACGCCCAAGATGATGAATACCCCTTTCTCTAGAATTGCTGGCTGGTGTTAAATTCAGGCTACACACCAGCAATAGCCCAGTCTTCTCTGGAGACCCTTCTTGTGAGCCACCAAAGGAGTTGTCTATTTCAGCAGCAGGAGACCGAGACACATCTGAGCAAAACCAGGGAAAACCAACCAAGACCACTGGTGAAGCTGCAGACTGAGTCAGTGCTGCTCACAAAGGAGCCAGACTAATTGAGACCTGCTGATGGTGTCGATTATCTCATTAACCACATGGATTGGAAAGCCCTAAGCTAACCAGTGCAATATGCCACATGGCTAAGGCTCCTGGTTTGAAAGCATAGGCCATCCGGCTCTGTGATGTTTCCATATGTGGCAGAGATAGATTCACGGTATCACAGTACTGATGAGGCTGGAAAAGACCTTAAAGATCATCCAGACAAACTTAAACCAAGTAACCCTAACATCTGCCATCTAGCTCATGCCACTCAGCACTTCATCCAGCCTAACCTTGAACACCTCCAGGGACAGCGACCCGACCAGTCGCTGGAAAGGGGAAACGTAACCCCCATTTTCAAACATGGAAGAAAAGAAGACCCAGGGAACTACAGGCCAGTCAGTCTCACCTCTGTGCCTGCCTGAAGGCTCTGCTGAGGCAAGCAGACAATAAAAGGTTGATTGCTGGCAGCCAACACAGCTTCACCACGGACAAGCCCTGTCTGACCAACTCAGTGGCCTTTTATGGTGGGGTCACAGCCCTGGTGGACAAAGACATCATCTCACTGGACCTGTGCAAAGCATTTGACACTGTCCTGCATGACTGGAATGGAACGGATTCAGTGGATGGACCACTGACTGGATCAGGAGCTGGCTGGCTGGTCGCACCCAAAGAGTTGTGATCAATGGCTCGGTGTCCAAATGGAGAGGTGTGATGAGTGCTGTTCCTCAAGGGTCAGCACTC